>JAYMFT010415364.1:0-17963 GCA_038088735.1 Panulirus argus | reverse complement strand
AAAAAAAAAAAAAAAAAAAAAAAAAAAAAAAAAAAAAAAAAAAAAAAAATCTATAAGAAACCAGGAACAGGTTTTGGGTTACAGATCAATCTCACAAACAAGTGTGGTATGTAAGGTTCAAGAAAAGTTCATAACAAAGCAAGTGGATGACTTTCTACAGAGGAGAAATTACTGAAGTGAAAGACAGCATAGTTTTAAGGAAAGAAGGTCATATGTAGCAAACCCATTACAGTTTCACAAGAGTGAGCTCTGTCTTAGAGAAAAGGGAAGGTTAAGTGGATAGTTTGTATGTGAACTGTCAGAAAGTATTTGACACTGTACTGCATGTGAGGCTGATTAAGAAGCTGGAGCATCTGATGGAAAACTCCTTCAATGGACAAAAAATTATCTCAAAGGAAGGAAACAGAAGAAACACAATAAAGGAGCCTTCTCCAAATGGGCTGAGGTGACCAGCAGAGGAGTAGAAGGATCTGTTCTGAGACCATTACTCTTTTTGATCTATGTAAATGATTTGCCTGGAGGGGTGGACCCCCACCTCAATATTTTTGGAGATTATGTAAAGGTAATAAGGGAAGTGAAAAGTGAGGAAGACCACATCTACTAACATGGGGATCTATAGAGACTCCAAAGTTGGTCTGATAAATGGTTGACGAATTTAACCCAAGCAAATGTAAAATAATGAGGATGGGACAAAATAATAGAAGGCCTCAATATGATTATCATCTAGAAGCAAAAACTTTATGATTCTGTATTTGAGAATTTGAGGGTCGACATCTTCTCTAACCCATCACCAGAGTCCTATATTAGGAGAATAATAAAGAGGAGAAACCATCTCCTGATAAGTATCAGAATAACTTCCAAGTAGACGGATAAGGAAATATTTAGGAAACTCTTAAAAACCTGCATAAGCCCAAAACTAGAATATGCTTCTCAAGTTTGATCATCACACTTGAAGAAGCACAAAAAGGTATGAGGAAAGCTACAGAGGAGGGAAAAACCAAGATGGTACCAGAATTAAGAGTGCTTAATTACCGAGTAAGGCTAAAATCTTTTAATATGCCCTCCCTAGAGGAGAGAGCAATGAAAGGCGACCTGAGCAAAACCTTTAAGTTTTTAAAACAGTCTGATGATAAGTACAGTGAAAAGATCTTCATGAGATTTAAGGACAGAGCAACCAGACCACATAACATGAAATTATGCAAGAAATTGTTAAAAAAGATGTAAAGAAAAAAAAAAAAAAAAAAAAAAAAAAAAAAACTCTTATAATATAAATATAAATGGAACATTGGAAATGAAAAATATTGGAAATTAAATGTTTAAGGACAATATGTGGTGTGAGGTGGTTTGATCAAGTAAGTGATGAAAGAGTACAAGAGATGTGTGTTAATAAAAAAAAAGTGTGGTTGAGACAACAGAAGAGGGTGTGCTAAAATGGTTTAAATATATGAAGAGAATGAGTGAGGACATGTTGACAAACAGGATATATGTGTCAGAAGTAGGGGGGAACATGGAGGACAGGGAGACCAAATTATAAATGGAAGGATGGACTGAAAAAGATTTTGAATTATCAGGTCCTGAACATGCAGGAGGGTGAAAGGAATGTACGGGATGGTGTGAATTGGAACAATGTGGTATATAGAGGTCTACATGCTGTGACTGGACTGAGCCAAGGTATGTGAAGCATCCGGCATAAACCATGGAAAGGACTGTGGGGCCTGGTTGTAGATAAGGAGCTGTGGTTCTGGTGCATTACACATGATAGCATGAGAATGAATGAGAGCAGATGTGGCCTTTCTTCGTTTGTTTCTGGTGCTACCTCGCTAATGTGGGAAACGACGATCAAGTATGGAAAAAAAATGAATAGAACAGAATTAGAGAAAATGGTTAATGCAGACAGCATAAATAAATATAAGAAAGTGTATGATGGTAGAGAATGTTCAAGAGAGGGGGGGCCCCACAAGTGTAAAACTCCCTACCTATACAGTACAAGTAATTACACTACATATTGTCTTCAAGCATATAATTTCCAATACATTCTTGCTCTTCCATTCTTTTGAATTCATGGCTGTGTTATCCATAAAACACTGTCTGGACTACTTCATCTTCAACCATACCTATCTTTGCCCTCGTGGACTACAACATTTCCTTCCCAGCACTTTTCAAAGCATCCAAGAGTTTAGAACCTTCTGGCACCCTGTGATTGACTTCAGCCCCCATGATTCCATCTGCTGCCAAGTTCACTCTCATGTATCTAAAGTACTCCAATTTTTTCAGGTCCTCCCCATTCAAACTTACTCTCAAACCATCAGGTTTTTATCCTCTGCTGAACCTTATTCCCTAACTTTTGTTTATATTCACTCTCAATTCTCTCCTTTCACACACTCTCCCAGACTCTGCCACCAACTTCCAAAGGTTCTCTCTGAGGCCTGCCATACTGCTGTGTCATTTGCAAACAGCAACAGACTTACTTCCCATGCCCCTCAACCACCGCATACCACAGTCTTACCCTTTACATTATCACCGGTATGCACCTCCTTCACCATCTGGTCCATTAACATACCAAACCCGTGGTGACATCAAACCAAATGGTAAGGTAATGATGTACAACAGGAAGACAGGAAGATGAGACATACAAAGTTCCCTTACTTTGCATGGATTCATTTCGTGCAGCAAGAGGATGAAACACAAACTTCACTAGCTTTCTACACAGTTGATTATGCTTAGGTTACTATTCACTACTTAAGTTCACTATGGACAAAGGTTCTTCCCATTTAACCAGCAAGAACTGCCAAAGTCTTAGTTTGTCCCACTCCACATTCAAAACCTAAGGCCAGCCAAGCCAAGGTGTGGCCATTTTCTATGTATGTTTTTATCTATTGTCTATTTCTCACTATTCATTTTTTTCACTATTCATACTCTATGTGTTGTATATTTGTGTTTTGCCTGCTGTCAAAGTCTTCTGACTGGATACAGTGATTCATCATGGTGTCAGTGTTTCATAAATATCAAAGAAATTATACAAAGAAACAGCAACAACACTCTTGAAGTTGTCTTTAGAGTATACAATTTAAGGGATAAAGACAGCATTCCTGCACCACCCAAAAGAGGTTGACACCACAGCAAGTCACTCATTTCATGTGGTTTTACCAGTAGCCTAAGTCCACACACACAAAGTGCTCAAAATAAAAAAAATCATGAATTATAAATCAGAATGTACAGCAAATCTTACAACAGTGGTATCAAACTACATAAACACAATAAAAGAATGACTAGAATGGGACTTTCTAATAATGTTCATGCTCCTTGATCACTCACTTTTTTTTCTATTTATCTCAATTTCCTAAGTTTTCTGGAAAGTCTGTATAGCATTCCTAAGTTCTTTTTCACAGGGAAGGCAGTTCTCAAAAAGAACACTTTAAAAACCAAGGAGGCAAACACTGAAAATAGTTACATATATGCCTGTGCTTGGCATCATAATGTAGCAGGTGGGAAAATATGCAGTGCATATGATATATATTAGCATTTGTTACTATATGCAGTACTACAGTTATCATATAATAAGGTAAGTTAGGGTAACAAAAAAATTTTTCCAACTCAAAGGGCACTTTCCTCTCAAAGTGACTTCTAAAATGGAATAACAACGAGGGTAGGTGCATGGGCAAGGGGGATTCCATTGCAACCACCACTTAAAAAAAAAAAAAAAAAAAAAAAAAAAAAAAAAAAAAAAAAAAAATGCTCTACTACACCAAGAAATTCATGTAAAAGAATAGCATGAGTATATCACAATCAAATATATTAATATATTCAAAGAAAAAATCAGTATCCACCTCTTGCTAATAACCAAAGCCACTGAAGCACATATACTTTCAAATAACAAGTCAATTGACATCAATTCAGTCAATTAAGATGAACATTAAACTTATGAATCTAGCTGAAATTTGTAACTGTTGTCTAACATCATAAATTTCTTAATGTTCAGTACAAAAATATGACATTAATTAGGTTCCATTTCCTGTACATAACCCAACCTAGAATTACACAAATTGTCTGTTAGTATTAAAAAGTATTAAACATTACATGTCAAGAAATGCAAATTTTGTTTATAACTTCATATTAGTTTAGTAGGGTCATGGGACAGGTTAGTTGGGAATAGAGTTTAAAAGGAGAAAACATGGAGGAAGTGAAATGATTCAGATACCTGGGGGTTGAAATGGCAGTGAATTGAACCACAGAAGCAGAAGTGTCACAGGATGGGTGGGGATGGGTTGGGGGGGTAAGGTTCTGAGAGTGCTGAAGAATGAGTGGAAAAAGAGAACATTATCAAGGGGAGCAAAAACAGGTATGTTTGAAGGAACAGTAGCCCCAACAATGTTATATGAATGCAAGGCATGGGCTATAGATAAGGCTGTGCGGAAGAGGGTGGATGTATTAGAAATGAAATGTTTGAGGACAATATGTGGTGTGAAGTGGTTTGACAGAGTAAGTAATGAAAGGGCAAGAGAGATGTGTAGTAATGAAATGAGAGTGGTTTAAAGAGCTGAAGAGGGTTTACTGAAATGGTTTGGATATATAGAGAGAATTAGTAAAGATATGTTGACAAAGAGGATCTATGTATCTGAAGGGGAGGGTACAAGAAGAACTGGAAGATGAGACCAAAGTGGAGATGAAAGGATGGAATGAATAAGGTTCTGAGTGATCGAGGCCTGAACATGAACATGAGGGTGAAAAGCGTGCATGGGATAGAGTGAACTGGAATGATGCGGTATACTGGGATCGATGTGCCGTCAATGGACTGAACCAGGGTATGTGATCCATCAAGGGTGAACCATGGAAAGGTCTGTGGGGCCTGGTTGTGGATAGGGAGCTGTAGTTTTAATGCATTACACATGACAGCTAGAGAATGGATGTTAGTGGACGTGGCCTTTCTTCAACTGTTCCTGGCACTACCTCACTAATGCAGGAAATGGCTATCTAGTATGAAAAAAAATCATATTAGATAAAGCTCTACCTCCCTCTAACCAATTGTGGCTCATGCAGTGAGTTTCAGGCTCCAATCATTATAAGAAATAAAGAGAGATATGATTACTTGGGGATGTGGGAGATTGAAGGGCCAGATATCCCTCCCACTAGCCTCTTCACTTTCTATAAGTAGGAACATAAGAAACAGCCAAACGAGGATTTTCCCATAAAGGCTCTGTTGTCAATTATTGATAGTACCTTATTCAGATGAGAAAAGGCAAGCAGGTACAAAAAATTATAATGTGTACACTAAGTTACAATAAATGACAAACATAAAAAGGTAACAAATAATATATACAAACATAAGAAGCTAGGCAACTGGCATCACTAATGATCCTGAGAACCATAAGTCCACTTACTGTATTTCCTTTCCCCCTCTTTTTTTAATACCCTTGCCTTTCTCGCCTTTGCAAAGTAGGATCTTATTTCTATTTATTATATTATACTTGATCACTGTTTCCCGCATCAGCAAGGTAGCACCAGGAAACAGACGAAGAAGGACTCATCCATTCATATACACACATATATACATACATGCACTATATGCACAATACATACATATACATACCAATATATACATATATACATACAGACACATACACATATACAAATGTACAAATTCATACTTGCCTACCTCCATCCATTCCTGACGCCACCCTACCCCACAGGAAATAGCATCGCCAACCCATGTGAGTGAGGTAGCACCAGAAAACAAGGCCACATTTGCTCACACTCAGTCTCTACCTGTCATGTGTAATGCACCGAAACCACAGCTCCCTATCCACATCTAGGCCCCACAGACCTTTCCACGGTTTTCCCCAGACATTTCACATGCCGATTCAGTCCATTGGCAGCACACTGACCCCAGTATACCACATCGTTCCATTTCACTCTATTCCATGCACACCTTTCACCCTCCTGCACGTACAGGCCCCAACCGCTCAAAATCCCTTACACTCCATCCTTCCACCTCTAATTTGGTCTCCTGCTTCTCTTTGCAAAATACTAACTGGTATTTCTTCTTTTATACTGATTACTCTAATACTAAAGGATGCATAAAACTTAATACACACTTTTTTCACCACTAAAAGTAAAAATAAATCCATAAATGAATGAAAATGAAACTAATAAAGTGTGATCACACACATCACAACAGATATAGCTTTTGGCATCATAATCCACACGGTGTTCTTAGTGTAAAGTGCTTTCTCACTCACTTGCTATTTGCTCAAAATGTTTGCCCATAATTCAATTACGTAGCGGTGCCATCCAAACGCCAGAAAAAGGCATTATTTACTCTGCTGCACCTATATTTCCCTAGCCCTACTAAGGTGAAAGCCTGACCCAGATTACCCTCACCATCTCCTAACACCAAGATCTCTATTGGCATTCCATTCTGGTGAACACTCATATTATTATGCTCTATTACATTTCATCCAACCCTATTATAATATGTATGAGCTTTATGTCTATTGAGCATTTGCAAAATATGAGTGCAAATATTAGGACTGGATTAGGGCCCTGGAATGTATTCTCCTTTTTACTACGTAAAATTAGATCCACTTTGCAGGGCCTCTTTTTGGAATGCATACCCCACGCAAAAAGAAAGAAGGGTGTGTATATAGACAGCAGTTTATGTCATGTAGCTATTTATCAATTAACCCCAAATGGAGGATGAATATCTTAGTTGGCTGTAACCCAGCTGTCCTGTTCATGTTTTGAATAGAGGCCCACAAGATTAGAGGGCGGAAACTCTAACCATGGTACCAAGGAGGCTTTGCATGTATGTCTGTAAATATGCACATATTTGCATGAGCACAAACAAGTATATGAGGACATGAATGTAAGATAAATGAGACTGTGAGTGTCTGCATTCATGAATGATGTTCAACTAAATTCAAATTTTACAGCTATATGAATATAGTTTATTAATCTAATTTCAGTTTTTCTGTATGATGCATTATTCATTATCATCAACATACTATTTCTACTAAAGTGCTCCTTTTATGATACAATACTGAATGATATGTTACAACGATGAATATAATGAATGATACTGCAATGATAAATGTAATACTGGGTAAGATCAGCAAGTGCAAGATTGTAAATTCTTTTCAGCTCGATGTGTTGTGAACGTATTAAAAAGAAACTATTACTAACCAAAGATGTGGTGACGGTAATGTCATTCCATCATCCTTCTTCTGTCACTCCTAATTTCTCTCTTACTTTTTAATTTTCAAAGTGAATCTAATGATTAAGAGAAAAATCAATCTTCAGAGAAGAAATTCTGGAACCAACAAAAACTGCTCTTTGTAATGAGCTTTGGAGAAAAGTTTACACTCGCTGAGTAAACACAGGAGATATATGACCACTGTCCCTAAAAAGAATTACATATTTTTATTGTTTAGTGCTGCAGTTTAATTCAACAAAAAAGACTTTTTTGTTTTTCACTTTTGATAAGATTAATACCTGGTAGCTCATTATTAGTGCAGTAAAGCACAAGCAGCAGTTACAAACAATTCCATGATATCCTCCCTATCACTGTGCTTTATTACATCATCACAATATTCAATGTTTTCTAGCCATCATTTTGTGATTCAACCTTGATATTCTTTACAATTTCTGCAGTGAATAAGAGAGCTTTAATGATACAAAAGGCCTCCAGTATCTTGCATCATGGATAAACACACACTTTCTAAAGTTAAGATAAAAGGTCCCTCACCCGTAGCGTGATTTATACTCTGGTAACTGCATAAATCATTTCCAATTAATTTAGTTCCCAACAAATCTGGCAAACAGATCAGATACCAAAACTCTCTCATAAATGGTTCATAAAGGAGCTGGTGAACACATATAAAAACAGTACCTGTATGTAAAATCATCACCTGAGAATTAATACTTGTATCTTGGCCATAAAATTATGATAAATTCACATTACTTTCTATTCAACCCCTGACCCTAGACTGAAAAACATTCAGGTGTAGGTGCATCACACTCATCCTGTGACCGAGTATCAAAAGCAGCTGCAACAATCTCTGGAGATGGTGGGAGGATAAGGTATGTGAGAACTGCGTAGTAGTGGATGAAAGCAGCCAGGACCACAAACAGATGCCAAATTGCGTGTGCAAGGGGAATTCGTCCATCCAATTTGAAGAAAATAACACCAAGGACGTAGATGGCACCACCTAATTTTAGTTCTTCCAGCCCAGAGTGGTCATCCTGTAATATATTGTATCTATCAGAGTTGAAGATTTGGTTGTCATTACAAAATCTTGATAAAAAATTAATGTCATCATTCTTCATCTTTAACTTTGGACTTTAAGTAAGAAAAAAAGTTTTTTCACATTTAGAGTGACTGGAATGGAAGTCAAAGTCAAAGACTGATAATAGGAAAGTTTTTATCTTAATATTCACGTAAGATGCTTCACATCAACAGTAGCTTAACCTCAAATGATGATGTGGCACAATATTCAGACTTAATTAAGCAGTAAGCTAGTCAAACTGTTACTAAGCAATGCATAACACTAAACTACCAGTCCTCTACCATGCAACACACATGTCAGCTAGTCCTTAACAAGGAACATTCTGGGATTTCACAAAGGAATGGTTCATATGCATCCTCTAAAGGAAAGCCAACCCACTTCGTAATAATTAAAAATCTTTATCTTACACTTCGATTCTAGTATCATACAAGCAACAGAAGACCTGCATAACACTTAGATCTAATACTCTGCTTTATGCACTACACCTGAATCTTTTCATTCACAAGTAACAAATGAAAAAAAATATACATATGTTTATCATAATACAAAGTTGGATTTTGTCTTTTATCATAAATGAAAAAAATTACAACTTAAGAAAATGAAACTGACAAACACCTTGAGTAAACATGCAGGTTACACATCTCTCCACTTGCAAAGCTATATTAATAACAATGCACCTCTGAGAATGGTCCCTCTTTTAATTTACTGTAGACTCATCTGTAACTGGCATACTTACTGTACAAAATACTCCATGTTATTCTATGGAAGTTAAATGTTACTGAACAGTACTCTGTTGGTATAACTCCCCTTACCTGGCTTACCTATATGTCTGTCTATCATGAGATGTATACAGCCACTGCAACTCCATATACAAAATGCTTCCACTGCATCCATTTCCCAATCATTCTTATAGCATCTTCATCTGAAATATCCCCAGCCTTAATCAATTTTCTCACTATGTCTATCCACTTCCTTTGTGGTTTACTTCTCCTGCTTGTAGCTTCTATTGTATAGCTACATATGTTCTTGACCAACCTATCATCTGCTTTATGTTCCACATAGCCATACCTTCCAAGAAGACCTTCATCCATGTGCCTTTCTAATGAATTTCTCAAACAATATAACCTAACATCTTCATTCTTCATTCCATCTATTTTCCTAATCCCAGTTATACCATATTAATGAAACAGGAGTACACTTGTTTGGAAAGTCTTATAATTTTGATATAAAATCATATGCGACTGCATACAAAACATTTATTTCTATTCTACCACATCAGGTTTGTTGGGAAAATTACTTAACGGAAAAGGGGAATATGTATGAAAAAAGAAAAAAAATTTACCCTTATGCTTCGCTTTCACACCAAAACAATTTTTATTCAAAATATGCCATTGACATGCCTCCTTACACATTGTTAATGACTATATAATTATCCAAGCATTTGTCCTGCATCAAAAGTGGAATAAAAAATCTTCAATTTTGTTTCAGATTTGAATCAGATACTCAAAGAATCTGTAAAAATACACCCAATATATTCCATCACATTTTTGGACACTATACTACTGCAAAGCAGAGGCAAGAAATAATCTGACAAATAAAAAAAAACACTGTTACTCATACTCTGGCAGTAAAGCTGGTAACCAGGACACATAATGGGCTCCACATTCTGTCTGTAAGTCATGTTTGGAAAGCTTATGCCAATGGGCCAGAAGGAAGGAAAAGTAATTGCCATTTGGAATTCTCATTTTATAGAGGTAGGGAGGAAGAAGCTGACAGGCAGCCACTGGACAGGGAGGTATATTACCGGTACTACCCACGTGGGTATCAGGAGGGTTAGTGATGGCTGCATTATGAGCCAGCACTTCAATGGTTGTCAAGCTGCACCCCTCTGATCCAGGTAGCTGTCTTATCTTTCTGCCTCACCCACACGTGGACTGCTGGCATTCTGTCCACAAACATACAATCTATCCATGTCACACATTACATTTGAAAACACTTAACTCACACAACTCATTCCTCGTAACTCTAGATTTTCCTGCATTGAACACTATGCGCTAGCCCTGCCTTTTGGCAAAATGATGGGAGCAATAGGCAGAAGTAGTAGGTAGGAACATTAGACAGGAGCATTAAGTAGACACATTAGATAAAAGTGATAGGTTTGAACATTATATGGGAGTTAGGTAGAAGTAGTAGGTTGGGACATTAAGCAGGAACATTAGGTAGTAATCAGTAGGAACATTTGGTAGGAGCCTCTGGAAACTGCGCTGGAGTTGCCCTCTGCCAGTAGTCCGTTAAGGGTGAGGCATTAAAGGCTATGGAGTGGTACTGGAGTTTACCAGTTATGGAGATTCTTTTGCCTTTGCCTTGAGGGAATTCCCAATGGAAACTGGCATTAGAGATATAGGTAGACAGCTAGAGAGAATTTGCAAATCATCTTTAATGGTTATTTTTGCATAACAAATGTGTCATGTGGGGATAGTATAGAGAGAATTCTACCCATGTATTCCCTGTGTGTCACAAAGAGACTAAGAGGGGCAGGAATGGGGGGCTGAAAACCCTTCCCTTCTTGTATCTATTTCTAAAAGATGAAACCAAAGAAGGAGCCAAGCAAGGGGTATCAATCCTCTTCAAATTATTAGGCTGGGGTGTCTGAATGTGTATAGATGTAAGCAAGATGACAAGAAAGGAGAGATAGGTAGGATGTTTGAGGAAAGGAACCTGGATGTTTAAGCTGTCAGTGAAACAAAGGTCAAGGGTACGGGGGAAGAATAGTTTGGGAAAGTCTTAAGGGTAAAGTCAGGAAGTAATGTAAAGACGAGAGCTAAGGAATGGGTAGCACTACTGCTGAAGCAGTCGTGGAAATGTGTGAAAGAGTATAAGGAAGTGAGCTTCAAACTCATGTGAGTAAAAATGAAAGTAGATTAAAAGAGAAGGGTAACTGTTAGTGCTTATGCATCTGGCTACAAGAAGAATGATATAGAGGTGAGTGTTTTGGGAGCATCTAAGTGAGTGTGTTAGCAGTTCTGATGCAAGACATACGGTATTAGTGAAGGGTGATTTAAATGTTATAGTGAGTAATGTCACAAATGAGGGTATAACTTATAAGTCCATTTTTCATGACTAACTATAACCTCCACTCATGATTCCAGTTCAAAGGTGGTGTTTGTGCTTATTTCAACAATAACACACCTCTTGCATGCCTAAAGGACCTTAAGTCTCCCAACTTTGATGTTATGTGGCTAAGGGTCTGTCTCCCTACTACTACACTTGTCCTCTGTTTTGCCTATTTCTCTCCTAATTCTACAAACTTTATAACCTTCTTCAATTACCTAAATTCATGTCATGAGACCGTGACATCTTCTCACCCACAAGCTGAGATCCTCTACCTCAAGGATTTCAACGTTCACCATAAGGAATGGTTGAATTCCTCCCATATGGATGGTGTAGGGATCAAAGCCCTCACATTCTCTATTCTCAATGATATACAGCAAATTACCTCTCACCCTACCCATATACCTGACCGCTGTGACCACTAGTTGGGAATTCATATGATGACAGGAAACATTATATTGTCAACTAACGACAATAACAGTGACCTGTGCATTGTCAACTGACAATCATAGCAGTTTCTGTTGCATGCCTTAAGGACCTTAAGTCTCCCAACTTTGATCTTATGTGGCTAAAGGTCTGTCTCCCTATTACTACACTTGTCCTCTGTTTTGCCTATTTCTCTCCTAATTCTATAAATTTTATAACCTTCTTCAATTACCTATATTCATGTCATGAGACCGTGACATCCTCTCACCCACAAGCCGAGATCCTCTACCTCAGGGATTTCAACGTTCACCATAAGGAATGGTTGAATTCCTCCCATATGGATGGTGTAGGGATCACATCCCTCACATTCTCCATTCTCAATGATATAGAACAAATTACCTCCCACCCTACCCATATACCTGACTGCTGTGACCACTAGTTGGGAATTCATATGATGACAGGAAACATTATATTGTCAACTAATGACAATAACAGTGACCCGTGCATTGTCAACTGACAATCATAGCAGTTTCTTAAGAGTTAAGGGATGCATATGTTGAAGATTTCAGGATTACTTTTTCTACTGTACAATCAAAGTGATAAATGTACCATAATCCATCATAAAATTGCACATTCATGAACATCACCATTGGCTTTTATCAAATGCTAAATATTTAGGTCAGATGGGAATACTGTAGATCTGGGATACCACAGTAATATACACAACTTTAAACAGCCAGGTTTGATCATGGATATTAGGCAGAATTGGTAGTGATTTGCACCCTAAATAATAATATGAACTTATTCCAAAATCCAAAGCTTACAGATTAGCCAAGCTATTTTCATTAAAGAAGAATAAGCAATAAGTGAAGACAGGCATAGGCCAAAAATGCAATCATCACTGATGTTACCATTAGTATGAGGAAGAATACTGAAGTGAAAAGACTTACCATATTTACAACAGCTAGTGAGGGGAGGATACCAAAGATGAGGTAAAAAACTGACTTACCATATCTACAACAGCTAATGAGGGGAGGATACCAATGATGAGGTAGAAAACTGTCTCCAACATCTTGAACCTCTCATGGAACAGCTGTTGGTATAGGATGCCCAGTACTGCCAGAACCCATATGCCCCACCTGTAAATGCAGGATACTTTTTGCCCACTATATTCTTGAAGATAAATCACTAGGCCTAATTGTTTACCTGCATCTTCAACTAAAAGCCAGAAGACCACTGTAGCAAACTACTAAAGCAACTAAAATGCCCATATTTCAACACATTCCACAGGGGAAGTCATATCAAATATAGAGAAAAATTAAGATGCTGTTTTTGCAAAAGCTTAAGCAGAGCAGCAACCTCTCATCTTTGAAGTAATATTAGGGCAGTAGATGCAATGGTACAAAGACACCTTACCTACCAATTGGAAAATCAAACTAACTTGAAGAAAAAAACAACATACTACAAGGGTAATTTCCTGAACCAGTACAAAAACTGACTTTTAATTATCTTACTTTTTGGTGATGTTTAGTAACTTCCAACTATAAGACAATTATCCCCACAAAATATGACTAATGCATTCTAATTAACGTATCATATTAATATATTCATTAACTGAGACTTTTATAAAAACAAACCTTAGATGTAGAGTCCAGGAATCCTGAGGAAGAGGGCGGAGTAGCAACCATGGTGTATATGATGTTGCAATAAACACATATATCATTGCTCTATCACTGCGATGGAGAACCTCCTTAAGTTTTCTGTAACAGTAAGTCAAAATATGTCCTGCAAAATATTGCAAGCATATCAAGAATCCAGTTAAAAAGAGGAGAATGACTCAGCAAAATTTCAAACACCTGAACAGTATTTCTGAAACTTTATTAGGGAGAGGAACATCTGATAAACATTTACTTAACACAAAAATTTTGCCTTATGCAATGGAAGTGGCAGTCATAGACTGATTTGTGATGATAAATACAGGTATGCTTTACTCTGATGTAGAAAAATACATTTGGTATATATTTCTAAGAAAAAACATAATTGAGATTTAAATTTCTTAAAATGTTTTGATCACTATAACTCAAATTCGTAAAGTAGAGGAAAAACACTAGGCACTCTCATGTTGTTTTATATCATAGAGTATTTCACCGTAAAATGTGCCATGAACGGGAAAAAAAAAAAAAAAATCAAAAGAGCAAATAAGCCCTCAGTTTGTGGACAAGAAAGGGGCCCCATTTGGGGTCAAGGGGTATGTGAAGGCAGGGAAATCAGAGTATCTCATAAATGTTTCCTACACTTAGGTTAGGCAATAAGAATGTCAAAGTGTAAGTGACGTTGCAGTTGAGAGAATAACTAGGGGGCAAGACTAAAAATGAAAATGGTGAACAACTTGTAGGGGAGGGTATTGACTAAGAGGGTGAAGGCATGTACAAAGCATCAAATTGGGGAGGTGCAGTGTGGTTTCAAAAGCAGTAGAGGATGTGTGGAAAAACTCTCCTTCCTCTGGGTCCCATTCACCTTTCATCAAAGCCTGTAATTGCTACAAGCATGCTATCTGTGAGGTGAAGCATTCCTTTATTCAAAAGAAGTGAAAAAACCTCTTCTCATCATCCACTGACAGGTCTTTCTGGTCTTCAGCTAAGGGCATTTCTAACAACTTCTGTTGCTCTACCTTTCTCTCACTTTTCTGTTCTGACGGTACTATAGCTGTCTCTCCCACTGACAAAGTAACTCTCTGTGGTTCTTGTTTCTCCTTTAATTCCACCTTGGATGACTCTAACATTCCTTCATCCCCTGAAGCTCCTCTTACTAATCCTATGACTCTTCCCGTAATCTCTTTTTGGACTGTCCGAAGTGCTTCTTTCTCTGGACACAAGCAAGGATTATGGTCCTGATGGCATCCATCTCCATGTCCAGAAAGAGTGTGCCTCTGAACTTGCACCTGTGCTTGCTCGTCTATTCCATTTCTGTTTAAAAACCAAAACTTTTCTTTCTCCTTGGAAACATGCTTTGATACATCCCATCCCTAAGAAGGGTGGTCATTTCTGACCTCTTTAACTATTGTCCTGCTGCTTTGACAATTACCATTTCCAAAGTCTTTGAATCCCTCCTAAATTCCAATATCCTTAAACACCTTGAAAATCAGTCTCCTATCTGATCACCAGTATGGCTTCTGCAAGGCGAGATCAACTGGTGATATTCTTTCCTATCTTACTAATGTCTGGTCATAATCCCTGAAATATTTTGGGGAGTCATATGTAGTTGCCCTTGACATATCTAAGGCTTTTGACATGGTGCGGTATCAGGGTCTCATCTCTAAGCTCCCCTCTTTTGGCTTCCCTCCCTCACTTTGCTCCTTCATTCCTCTCCGGCTAATCTATCTCTGTGGTTGTTAATGGATCAGCCACCCCCTTTCTTCCATCAATAGCAGTGTCCCTCAAGGTTATGTCCTTTCCCCTACACTTTTTCTCCTTTTTTCAATGATTTCCTCTCCTCTACAAACAATCCAATGCCCTCATATGCCATCGACTCAACACTGCAATCATCCACATCCTTCAATTCTGCTCCCTCTTCTCTCACTTGATCTGAAACTTGTCTTGACACAGCTTCCTTAATAAACTCAGACTTAGATAGGATATCTCAGCGGGCTACACAAAATCGGTTTAGTTTAATACCTCCAAGATCCAATTTCTATCCATCTCTATCAAAAACCCACACAACTCTTGTCTTTCCTTTGATGGTTCTGTGATTCCACCTCTTAATGAACATACTTGGTATTACTTTAACATCCACTTTTTCTTGGAAACCCCACATTACAGGAACAGCTAAGTCTGCTGCTAAAAAACTGGGTGTCCTCTTTAGATATTGAAACTTCTTCTCTTCTGAATAGCTGCTCTGTTTATACAAGGGATTGATTCACCCTTGTATGGAGTACTACTCTCACATTTGGGGTGGCTCTAGCTCTGTATCCTTACTTGACAGAGCTGAGCCGAAAGTGGTCCCAGGCTAACTTCCAAACTTGACCCACTTGCCCTACACTGCAATGTTGGTTCATTTTCCCTCTTCTATAGGTATTACTTTGGCTTTTGCTCCTGAGAGCTGGCTATTTGTGTGCCCCCACCACTAGCTAGACCATGCAATACTTGGCAAGCTGGTGTTTCACATAATTATTGTGTGGCCAATGGCAACTCAAGGGTAGGAAGTTTTGATTCCTGCTTCTTTCTCTACAAGTTGAAGCTTTGGAACTCTCTACCTTCTCATGTCTTTCCCCATAACTTTGACCTGGCACATGTCAAAAGACAGGTCTTTCACTTTTTCAAAAATTTTTAAATACTTTCCCGTCATTTTCTCTTTCCATTTCATAATTCTCTCTGTATTTCAATTAAGGCCTGGCCTTGATGTGGACTGTTGTCCATGACTGGAGCCTTCAACATAAAAAAAGAATAAGGTGCTTGCTTTGAAGAATGTGAATGAGAAATACTTACAAAAATAGAAGAATTTGCATGTGGCATTTATGGATCTAGAGAAGGCATATGATAGAGTTGATATAGATGCTTTGTGGAAGATATTAAGAATATATGGTATGCGTGGTAAGCAGCTAAAAGCAGCAAGTTTTTATTAAGGGTGTAAGGCATGTATGCCAGTGGGAAGAGAGGAAGGTTGGTCTGCGGGAGGGGCGTGTGATATCAACATTGTTGTTTAATCTGTTTATGGATGGGGTGGTTAGGGAGGTAAATGCAAGAGTTTTGGAGAGAGGGGCGAGTATGCAGTCTGTTGGGGATGAGAGGGCCGGGGAAGTGAGTCAGTTGTTGTTCGCCGATGATACAGCACTGGTGGCTGATATGAATGAGAGACTGCAGAATTTGGTGACTGAGTTAGGAAAAGTGTGTGAATGGAGAAAGTTAGGAGTAAATGTGAATAACAGCAGGGTTAAGAGACATGTTAGATGGGATGTAAGTTTGAGTGGAAAAAGTTGTAGGAAGTGAAGTGTTTTAGATATGTGGAGGTGGACTTGTCAGCGAATGGAACCATGGAAGCAGAAGTGAGTCATAGAGTGGGGGGAGGGGGCCAAAGGTTCTGGGAACAATGGAGAATGAGTGGAAAGAGAGAACATTATCTCGGAGAGCAAAAATTGAAATGTTTGAAGGAACAGAAGTTCTAACAATATTACATGGTTGTGAGGCATGGGCTATACATAGGGTTGTAAAGAGGAGGGTGAATGTGTTGGAAATGAAACGTTTGGCATGATACGAGGTGTAAGGTGGTTTGATCAAGTAAGTCATGAAAGGGTAAGAGGGATGTGTGGTAATGAAAAGTGTGGTTGAGAGAGCAGAAGAGGTTGTGTTGAAATGGTTTGGACATATGGATTGAATGAGAAGAAAGGCTGACAAAGAGAATATATGCGTCAGAAATGGAGGGAACAAGGAGAAGCGGGAGACTTAACTGGAGGTGGAAGGATGGAGTGAAAAAGATTTTGAGCGATCGGGGCCTTAACATGAAAGAGGGTAAAAGGAATGCAAGGAACAAAGTGAACTGGAACGATGTGGTATATTGAGGTTGATGTGCTGTCAAAGAACTGAACCAGGGCATGTGAAACCTCTGGGGTAAACCAAGGAAAGGTTTATGAGGCCTGGATGTGGATAGGGAGCTGTGGTTTAAGTGCATAAAACATGACAGCTAGAGACTGAGTATGAGCAGATGTGGCCTTAAAATGTCTGTTTCCTGGTGCTATCTTGCTGACGCAACGAGTGGTGATGCTATTTCCTGTGGGACAGCGTGGCGCTGGGAATGGAAGAAGGTGAGCAAGTTTGAATACATACATGGGCATGTGTATATGCACATGTATGTATATGTATGTATATATGTTAATATGTATATGTATGTATTGTGCATATAAATATGTGTGTATATGAATGGATGGGTCTTTCTTCATCTGTTTCCTGGCGCTACCTCGCTGACGTGGGAAACAGTGATCAAGTATAATAATATCATATTTTTTATATTTATCATACTTGATTGCTCTTTCCCGTGTTAGCGGGATAGAGCCATGAAACAGACAAAGAAAGAGCCATTCACTCACATACACACATATATACATACATGCACATATATGCACAATACATACATATACATACCAACATATAC
>JAYMFT010415353.1:0-17966 GCA_038088735.1 Panulirus argus | reverse complement strand
ATATATATATATATATATATATATATATATATATATATATAATTATCACACTAGTCCGTGATGAAAGTTATGAAGGTAAAATCGCACTTCAGTAGGAGTTCGTTTTCATAACTGTGTTTAGCGATGCTACTGGCACAAAAAATCAGTACGCATGGATGACCTCACGATTGCGATCGATAGACACTGTCATGAAAACGATCACTCGTTAGACCTTGATAATCCAATTATTCTTTATCCATCTAGCGATTATGCATCCCGTATCGTCATTGTATCTGTCTTGATTGCTAATACTAATAACTTTAATTTTGTCCCCAGGTAACTTCAAAACCCATCTATCATCAACAGTCACGGTGGGTCAAGCCAGTGTGGTGCCTATGAAGGTACAGGGTACACGGTGGATCTGGTGTGATGTTAAGATTTAAATAACTTTATTAAGATCTGGCACCTGATGATGTGGATTGTCTCCACGAAACATGAGCTACATGTATAGATAAATTCATTTTAAATAAAATCCTATGAAAATCTCCACCATGATTACTCCGTACTCGAAGCAAGTAAATTATCAGGTCTAAAATTAATAACCGTTCCCCGAGTAAGGAGATATCTGGTGACAGAAGGCCGCAGATTCATTTGTAGGGAGAGATTTCATTAATAATATTCCGTAATTCATGTATGCATACCAGCTGCTGCCCTACAGGAGAATACTTTGAGGGGATCTCGAGTCTGCTGACTTGCGTTTCCGCTTTACGTGACTTCTGTCAACCCGGCAGTCTCTTCCTGGAGCGCGTTCTAGAAACATCTTTCCAAAAATGAATGAACTTGCAATTTGCTAAAACAATATGAGAACAATGGGCCTCGAGACCCACCCCTGGACATGGCAAAACCGAAAGATAGTTGCATATCAGGTTTTTTCTGGCATCTTTCCAATGTTTACATCAAATTTGGTACATGTACGCCCTTGATGCCTCAGTTGTCGGGTTGTGACAGACGTTGGTGCATGTGCGGACTCCCTGTGCTCCTAACTACCCTCCCACCATGAGTATAGACACGGAGAAGAACCGGGATTTAATATTAAAAGCCTTCAACGATGTGGTGAGCGACAAGAAGGCCACCAACTGGTGAGTAGCCGAAGGTAGATGCCGTAACACAGCCGGGGTCAATGGTAGAGGGGGCTTGACTTGATGCTAATGTCTAAGGCCTGCGCAAAGATTGATAGAAGTAGATTTAGATATGGTGGTACGTGGGCAAACAATTTTTGGGTGACCTTTGGTGCGCCGCCCGACATCTGCCGCCCTGTAATTACTTCAATGTGCAGATTTATTTCATTGGTAGTTCAGGTGTTTCAAAAGTGTTGGGTTAGGCATGGGAGAAAGTACGAGAGAGCCTCCTGATGATCGCCTCCCGCCGTCGTTAAAGTAATGATTATAAAGTAACAATGGAGGGATTTTTGTGTCGTGAGGTGCCTCTGGCACAGAGCTACGCCACAACCCCATCCTCACGTGGTGGTATTTACTGCAGTCATTTCACCTGTGGTTGAAGGGGGCCCTCCAAAACAGAGGCTGGTGGGTTGGCTTGCTCCATGTAGCAGTGGGTCGTATAAGTAGGGATAAGAGAAGTAGAGTTTATCATCTCGTTTTGATGGTTTTAGTCACTGTCATCATCTGGAAGTGTGTGGACAAAGTGTTGGGGCAGGAGAACAACCCAGTTTGTTCTTCAGACAAAGTACTGTATGATCCTGTACCCAGGAATGTGCGTGCATTGATTATGGATTGTGGTTTCCTGTATTGTACAGACTGAAAGGAGCTTAGAACTGTGATTTTTTTTTTAAATGTTTAGAATCCCTGCAGGATTTTAATGATGTTGACAATTGTCAGTGTTTTTGTCTTCATGTGCCTATTTATATTTCGTACGGGGAGGGTGGGGAGTTAGTTGTATTTGAAACATGAAAATTGACTGTTCCATTTGCACGATTCCTGTCCCTAGCTTTCAGTCAGAATGTCATGTATAATATGAAAAATGTTAAATAGTGTAGAGGTAACTGCCCAATATTATTTCTTCAATTGCAGTCTGGCTAATGTTGGTCCCAAACTTTCCTTTTTCATAGTATCTAGGCATTGATTTACTTTAAGGACACCACAGATGTAACTTAAGAAGGTGGAAGATAAGCATATCAATGCACTCTTAACACTGCAGAAGTGATGTAGAAGGAGGACGTTAATGAGGTATAAAAACTTTAAAAACTCATTCATTGATAAATCAAAATGAAAGTGGGAAGGGCAATGAAGTTATGGAGGAATTAATGTAATCTGTGAAAATTTCACTTACCTTCCTCCAGCAGATGAGATTTACCCTTTTTCTGATGTTAATATAAGATTAAGTGGATGTTATAGTCATGTGTTTGCATTAGAAAAAGTCTAAACTAGCCTTGTACATTACTGTTGTGGTCTCGTGTTTGCATTAGTAAAAGTCTTAACTTGCCTTGCATTGAAACTAGCTTTGGGAAGTGATTACATACATTTCATGTTTTATGGTTGTCATTACATGCATACCTTCAGAGGACAGATCTACCATATCTTTATTACTTAACAATATTAAATACAGCAGTTATAGTACATTGGAAATGTTTGTTTAACTTAATGTAATAGTTGGTAATATACTTCTAGAAAATCAGCAGAACCCATAGAAACCTAATCCCCCTAACAGTCAAAACTTATCTACCTAACCTTATGAAGATGCAGAGGTTAGATATACTTTTACGTTTGCATCAAGTTACTGGAAGGTTTACACTCTGAGTGTGTTTGCATACATTTTTAATGAACATAAGTCACTTTTCCAAGCGGCAGGATGTAAAATTCTGTTGTTAATGTTGGTATAGTTTGATTATATTGTAAAATATTTGGGTAAATCTTGGCTTATAGGGGAAGTTAGGTAAGGTTTTTATGTTCTTTTGCTTTATAGGAATGTTTCACCAGCTCTTTTATTAATGAATGCTGCATTTTCCCCACATCTTTATATCCCCCTGCTATTGTCTTATAAGATTTCTTCCACATCCAATAATTGTTTTCAAGAGCCCATAAAGAAAAACATTATTTGTGTGCTTTCCATGTGTAAGTAAGAGATATTTAATACTTATTTGCAAAAAGAAACTGGTAGACTCTAGTTTAGGGATGAATCCCTATAGATGATAATTCTCATGACATCTTATTTGGATGCAGAAATGTTCATTGCAAAAATAAATGTCAGCATATATGATTGTGAAGAGATGAGCCTTAAGTACCAGACAAAAGTGGGAAGGGCTTTGAATTACAGTATGGTACAGGGAGGATGTTGAGTTGAACACAGCAAAAAAAAAGAAAAAGAAAAATGATTGAAATGTATAAAGAATGGTAAATCCAAACCAAGAGCAGTGAAAGTATGATAGGGCCTCATGATACTTGTGCATACAAACTGCAGGGTGAGTAGAGTTTCTAGTTATCCAGTCTACAGGTGGCAGTGATCATTGCATTTATTGATATGCATCCACCTCTGATATAAAGTTGATTCAACATTCAGAGCTTACTGACTGAGCTATGGTATTTGGTGATCACTGGCCAAACAACCAATACCAACATCTTGTATGTAATTACCATTACTATCGATAGTTTTCGTATGTACATACAACAGTAGATATAAACCAAAACAAATCTGAAAATTAAAATTCATCAAGTACTTGATCCTTGATATATGCACAAATCCCAAATGTGTATCAGTGAGTAAAAGTCTGTTAGATTATTTCATTACTTCTAATATCTTTTTTTTTTCTCTCTCAGGGCTCTGTTTGGTTATGAAGGCCAGACAAATGTTCTGAAGTTGGTTGGAACTGGAGGTAAGCATGTGTTTATTATTATACTTGTAAAGTTAATGACTATAACATCAAAATTAGGGTGGATATATAGCATATGAGCTGTTGATGTGACTGATGATACTTATAGATGATCACTTATATTGTCTCATAAAAACTGGAATTATTAATTTTGGCAATTATGAGCAAATACTTATAGATCTTAGTGTTTCAAAATTGACACAGGGACACAATCTGATATTGCCTTTAAGGTATTTGCTCCAGTTTAATTCACCTCCAATCTTCCTGATGTGGTACCCTCATTTATGACTGAAAATTGTTGTCATTCATGAATAGCTTTTTGTGTTGAAGGCTTCTCTTACGAAGAGAGGTCATCATAAGTCCAGGCTTTGGCTGAAACATGATAAAAGGCTATTGAGAAAATGAAGGATATCAGGATTTTTTAAGGCACTGGAATTTGTCCTTAAAAAGTAGCAGTTTGTGTCTGTTTGGAAAAAAATAAGAAGTTAGACTTTAAAGCATTGCAGTGGAGGGAAAGAAACAGACATCACAGTGGCCCATCCTTGAATGGCCAGAAACCATATTATAGTTATGTAACATCATTCTGCAGTGTTGCTACTGTCTTACAGTTCTGCAGGTATTACTTTGGCCACTGCTCTAGTGAGCCATTCACATGTGTTCCTGCCACTAAGGTTTGATCCTGAGGTGTGCATCAGGCTCCTGCTTCCCAGTTTCTGTGTGGCAACCAGCCACAAGAGGAATGACCATTGTGAAACCTCCTCCTTTCCTTGAATAGCTAAGCCATGGAATTCAGTTTCTCTTGTTTTTCCCTCCTCCTTGAACCATTCTGACTTTAAAATTCAGGTCTAAGATACCTGTGGAGCTTGGATTAATTTCTATGTTTTTTCTCATCCTCTTTTTCCTTTCTTCAGAGATGATTTATGGATGTTTTACCTGTGCCAAGTTAATCATTTAAATAAGTTATTTATCTCAGTATGTAAATTTGTGATGTGTTAAACATTGTAGGTGTTTGACAATGTATTCATGTTCTCATACTGATATGTTTTCATGATTTCTAATTGCTTCGAATCTGGAAAAAGCTTTATGACACTGAGATCTGTATTTCTGGTGTTTTCAGTTTTGGAGTCAGTTTTGTCCACATTTTAGTACATCAGGTTTAAAGTTTTATAGTCTGTTAAGTAGCCTGTATATGTATTTTTTAAGATTTTTGTTTTTTTAAGTTTCTTGATATAAAGGCACCACAGTACTTGATTCTGTGCCATATTTTTTTGGTTTATCTTTCCCCCTCCCTTCTTGCATTATTTTTCAAAATGGATAGCAAGGGTAGACCATTAGGTATTCATATCCTTTGAAAAATATTTTGCAGCACCAGTTTTAGACTCATGCTTGGTTTGCTTTTTTTCATCATTATTTTCTGGAAGATTCAGTTTCTCTTTCCTGTCATACTGTTCTTTATGAGCAAACTTTACGTTGTTTTTGAACTCTGCTCAGCTTTTCAGGAAAGATATGTCATGAAATACATATTATAGTCTGAGGCAGAAGTGGGTTGTAGGAAGTCAGGTACATAGAAGGCAATGGTGAATTCTGTTATGCTTGTTTATGATGGCTGCACTTCCTCTCATTCATATACATACATCCATACTATGTATATCCTTACAACACTCACAAAATGATGACGTGACATGCAGAACTAGACCAGACATTTTGATGGCTAACGTATTGATGTCTTTTGTTATAGAGCTCAAATTTTTGTTATAGAGCTCGAAACATTGTTTGTAAAATATACTGGAGCCTGATACTTTATATGAAATGACCCCAGCTGGTATTACACACCACTGATGGAAAAGTACTTGTTAACATCTTTACCAGCCATATGTTCTTCATTATAATGTATATGATATACCTATTAGTCTTTATTATTGTTTCAGTTTTTTTTCATGTTGTTGCAGAGGATGGGTTAGAGGAGCTAGCTGAGGACCTGAACAGCAGTAAGATCATGTATGCTGTTGTCAAAGTTATCGACCCCAACACCACAAGGCCAAAAATAGTTCTTATAAACTGGGTGCGTATCTTAGTACATTGCATATATAGATGAAGAGAATTAAAATATAGTATAGAACTCTAGGACAGAGATAGAGATAGAATTACATTTGATATGTCTGTATATAATGGATGAATCAGTTTGCTTTGTAAGTATATTGTGAATTGATACATGTGCCTTTACATTTTTGTGTGTGTGCATAGAGATGCATACAACCATATTCTTTAAGTAAATGTATGTCCATTAAGGTATGGTCTTTATTTCTTGCTGGATAATTCTTACATGTCACCTATTTTGACTGTATATATATGCAGATTATGTAGAAACTCATCATTGATGCTCTTTGTTTTCTTAGAAAATGCGTTTATCATGAATTGTTCATGTACATAGTACTCATTAATCATGTAACCTTTCGTTAGTGGTTAAGAGTGGTCATGAAAACATTGCATGTCATGCTGAATTATATATAGGTTATGAAAACACTGCATGTCACGCTAAATTATATACAGTAGATTTATTAGCAAGAAACAGTTATTCAGGAAATTTACTTTTCAGGGAAGACATGATGTGCTTTTGAACACTTAGATAATAGATAATGGATTTTATGGATCTGTAAAACTCGAAATTGTGCACAAGTGAAAAATTAATGTCAAAAAAGTCTGAAAATGACTTTAAGACTGATTTTTGGTCTGAGGTTTGACCCTAGGGACAAAAAAGATAGTCTAAAAGTTATTCTCATAATCTTTGGCCTTTCTCCTTTGAGGCACCTTCTTAGATAATTATTTGTAATTTAAGTTTTACACTGTCATTGTAAAATTATTGGTCTTTAGAACTGGTAATGCATACTTTCTATATGTAAAGTAACACATCTTGAAAAGTGGACCTGAAAATGGTCTTTACGTGTTCTGAAAAGGGTATGAACTTTTTCTTTCTAATAGGTATATGAACCCTGAAACTTATACCCGATCTGCCTGGGTGTGTTTTGAATTTTCTAGCCTCAGAGGACAAGAGAGATGAACTGATAGTTAGTGGTAGAGACAGTATCATCCAATTAAAGATAGAGGGCAACATTTTGAACTTGATGGACATTATATTACAGTGTTTAACTCAGCAGAGGCCATAGAAAAACATAGTTTAGAAAGTGCAGATACTTGTCACACATATAGTCCTTCCCAAAAATCTTGCAGATTACATGAGATCATTCTTTTGCCTGCACGTAAGGACTTGAACATGGGGAATAATATCTCGTTCATGAATGACCATATTTTTGAAGCAGATTTTGTAATTGCATAATCAAGAAATGGGTACAGATAATCAGATGACTTGTTGCTTTAAAGCTTAAAACCAGAATCTTAATATTGTACTGGCTCATACCTCTCCCGATATTTAACACTGAGAAACAAAGCAGCTGTTAAGTAGTACTAAAGTCTGTATTGGGAATATAAGGTGTCCTAAGGGATTTCATTCTACTACATCTGAGGTAGGAACTGATAAAAAACAAAGTACAAGTCAAGGTTAAAGATTCAGTAATGCTTAGAACCAAGTACTGTGCAGATTTCAGAAATTTGTGGAATGTTTTAGTGGACCCACCGATAGTGGTCTAGTTATATCATAAGGATAACAATATTTTTGTGAACCTTATGTAGGTTTAAAGGTTGGTTGTTTGTAATGTTCCAGTATGTAAATCTATTCTATAGATAGCATAAATACAGAGTATACATACTATGTAGAATAACCAATTTATTTGATATGTTAGATGGCAGGTTGGCATAGATTGTGTGTTTGTGATGATGTGGCATAAAGAGTGAAGTAGTTCTGGTGATTGGCATGGTGAAAGGAGAGGAGTAGTGAAAGTCTTGCATAAGAGCAAGTATTGCAAAGTAGCAGGGATGGATGAGATTGTACTTGAGTATCACAAAGGATAACAGCATAGATTATTAGTTAATTAGGCTGTTTATTGTTTTTATGACCCTTGGTGATGTACCTTAGGACAAACAAAATGCCTAAAGCATTAGAACACCATTGGTGAAAGGATTAGAGGGGGAAGTTGCTCTTTCAGCAATTACTACACTGGACTAATTAAAGAGAAAGCTGTGCTTTAGATAACAGAAAATACTGAAAAGCCAAAGGGAGGATGTTATGCCTCATCCTCCGAGATGCTTTGGAGGTGTCGGGCCATGACAAAGTACTCACCAAAGTTCCCATGAGAGGAGACCAGAGGGTTTTTGAAATTTAGCTCTGGGAAATTATGAGACATTTAGAAAGAGATGTAGGTAGAAATTACATCTTTTAGATTGTCAAATTTACCCAGGTTACTGCTTTCCTACTCTTGAAATTGCATAGCAGAGAAGATTACCAGTAGACTATACATTGCTAAAACTTTATTGGTGATCAGAAAGAAGGGAAAAGAATTCTAAATGTTTGAGAAAATGGAAGTTTAGGAGAGTTTCCAAGTCTTTGGAAACACCAGAGTTGAGAGCAGTGGGGCAATACTTGGAAAGGTTAGAAGGATCTCCTAAGGGATGGGTTGCAATGAGGCCTGCTTCCGAGAGGAAAGGATGTTAGTGTTCTTTGACAGATGAAGGAAACAGGCAAAGATTAGAGGTTGCTCAGAGGCACACTCTCTTAGGACTTCAGAAGGTATGCCATCTGGACCATATATTGCCCACTTGAAGATGGGAAACTACTTGGAAGGGTCTGCTCTGGGAGAGTATAGGAGAAGGTATAGATTTATTAAGAGGAGATGGGTTAGCAAAATTAGATGAAAAATCATGAAGAGCAAAGGAGAGTAAGGTACTGAAAAGAGCTGCCAAAAGTAGTGCCATGATATTAAGAGCATTGATTTGTATTAAACCTTGTGACTTTTGTGAATGCTGATTTGTTAGCATGAAGGACACTTGTGATTTAAGGATTTTGTAGTTACAAGTGTTTACTCATTATCAAGAGTGATATCTCTCTCCTGTTGAATGATCTATTTGAAATATCCTTACTGTCATGCCTTTGGCCCTTATTTCTAAATACAAGAACCAGGTTAACGAGTTATTGATAAAAGAGATCTGTATCTTTGATAACTTTTCGTTCTGCATTGTTTGAACACCATTGTAGCAAGGTGAAGGAGCTCCAACAGTACGCAAGGGTACATGTGCACGGCACCTGAATGATATTCACAAGTTGCTCAGAGGTGTACATGTTACGGTGAATGCTCGAACAGAGGAGGAGGTGGAACCTGAAGTTGTTATGGCTGCTGTTCTAAAGGCATCTGCAACAACCTATAACTTCAATGAAAGATCAGAGATGAATGACAAAACTACTCCAGTGGTAAGCATTATCCTTCTTATGGGTTTTGTAATCCTTTTCAATGTTCAGCTTAAAGTTTGACAGTGTAGGCTTAAAGGTTTATATTTGTCATGTGTCCAAGTTTTTGAGGAAACTTAATTTTGATAAACTTTAAAGACAAAATTTTTCTTTCAATTGAAAATTACTTCCCTGTTTTATGCAGTGTGAGTATCAGTGTTACACTTCATGCACTGGGCAGGGTTTGTTCTGCAATTGCAATTAGTTTCATTAATATGCATTTTGTGGCTCAAAGGCCATATTATAGTATATCTGAATATGATTGCATTTGCTTTTTTATGGGAAATAGTGATAAGGTTGAAGTTTGGAAGTTCAAAGTTTCTTTCTCAGTAGCATAACTCCTCCAAGATATAAAGTTTTATAATTGCGAATCATATTGCAAAACAGCTCATTACTATTACAAGCAGCTTTTACTCAAATATCCACAATATTTTTGACATTTTCTGGTTCTTAAGGTGTTCAGTAGCTCATACTGTCATGTAGCAGGGATAACTCATGTCTACAAAATTCTAAATGTCCAATTTTTGCATAATTAAAGATTCTGGTATAAAAGGTGATAAAATGAGCTTGATTTGGGTGTTTTCTGTAGAGGACTTAAGAGATGATAAAAACATTGATGTGAAATTGATCCCATTTTCTTGTTAGGCATTCTTTTGAATGATTATCTGTACAGTTGTTTGAAAATTAACCCATTCACTGTGACATGCCTAATATCCTCTGGACACGACATTTGTGGGATATTCTCAAATGTAAAAGATATATTTAAAAGTTTGTTTTTACACTTTACTACAATATAGTTTTTTAGATAATGTAGTATATACCTCAACTTGGTGAAACATTGTTTATGTCTGCTATCTGTCCTTTAGTTTATACTTCTGCACTGCCAGACATATGCATCATATATACTTTAGGAGCACTTTCAGGTGTATGTAGCAAGATGATTTGAATTTTTGGAAGCATTTTTGTCTTAGACAAATATTGTAAATAAGGGTTTTCATCACTAATATATGTTTCAAAAGTGTCATAGTTTCACTAATTGTTACATAACCTGAGGGTGCAGATCTTATACAGGTTTCCTTGACATTGCATGTACAGACCATTGTACTGAAAAAATTTAGGCTTAGTGTCTGAGACACCACTATAAGCATTAATGGCTGAATATTTCTCTTTGAGGCAGAGAGGCTTGTGCATGAAATATCAGTGCACACACTCCAACCACAGTGAACAGAAAAAGTTTAAAGGACACATATATCCAATCCACAGTAAAATGGTTAAGACTCTTTAGAATTATAGTTCTTTTGATCTGAATATTTATGAAAGAAGAATTCATGATGCTTATATCTTTTCATGCAAGTTAACATATCAGCTGAAATTGGCCAGGAGATTAGTTTCCATTGGCTTGGAAAAATCTGAAAATGGTCTGAAATTTATCTTTTTGATAACTAAATACACAAACCCAAGTAGTCACCTGATTGTAACTTCGTTATTGACATACAAAGCTAGGGTTTATATTAGTTTTTATTTCTCTGGGGTGCATAGTGATTAGAAGTGTAGTTTATATATTTTAGTTTCCATTTATCAAGATGTGTGTTAGTAATAGTGATTAATGTCACCATGTATACTGGATCTCATCTGTAGTTCAAAGATGCAGCTGGTTGATAAAGTATTACGTGTGTTTGTATCTACTTTCTGAGTATTGATAATCTAATCGACCCATTGTTTAAAGGACTGGAGTCACATACCTTTGCATTAGTTCTTAATTATACCTTGGTCCAAAGTTTCTGATATCTGGCCTTGTTGAAGAATGTGGGAATGTAATATAGAGTTGATGAGATTATTCAATTTAATGATCCTCCAGATACATTTCAAGTTGGAGCTAAAACATTCTTATACACTTAGATCTGTGCCTGAGTTGAACTTCAGTTTCACATCATGTTTTAAGATGACTAACCATCGGTCTTCATGCCAGGTTTGAAGCAGGAGCCAATGTTCTTATTTTGAATTGACGCAAATTGGCTGGTTACTAGACAGTGATTGAAATTAGTTACATAAGGATAAATGATGCGGATGAGGAATGTATTTGCTTAAGGAGAGGCAGTGGTACTTATACATGATGGTTTATGATTATTATTTATTATTAGACCTTAAGTTGTTTATGTTTTGTGTTATTTCATGAACAAGCTATGTAGGTTAAACTATTTCCTTTCAGAAAGGCTTAGTAGACACTTTCAAGAAGGGTGAAGCTGCTGGGGCTGTGGTAAACAGTGTGTCATGTGTGCAAATTATTTGTGTAATCTGACTTTCTGAAACAACTTTTCCATATTCTGATAACTGAATAATGAAGGATCATTAATTAACCCTTTCACTGTATGTAGTAATAAGATTTCATAGTTAATTCCTAAAGAGTGTCATTAAGTCATTAAGAAAATGAAAATGTTAATATGAACTTTTTTTTGATATTTTTCTTGTATTAAAAGACAGAGTTTCCATATCAGACACCAATTTTTGGTGGAAGTATTCTTACAGGGTAAAACTTTCACATATCAAAAGATTGTGAAAAAATATTTTACAGATATGGAAATGATAAATTAATTTAACCAAGGTAATTCAGACAAGGTGAAAATGACATTTTTCTTGTCGGAGGCCCCACTCGCCAACGAATGTCCACATCAAGGCTGGGCCTTAATTGAAATATAAAGAGGATTATGAAAAGGAAAAATGAGAGACAAGGGAAAGTATTTACCCATTTTGGAGGGAGTGAAAAACCCATCTTTCAGGAGCACAATTCTTCCTGTATAAATAATAAGTAATCTAATGGTATTTTAGGGGCTGGAATGGGAGGGATGAAAAGCAAATTACAATATAGTTACTTTTAGAAACAGATTTGCATCATATTTTATCTTTGTAAACCTAAGAAATTAACAGTATATTTCCTTGTCTTTTTGTCTGGTTAAATGCACAGTACATCCCTATTGCATACAGTATATTGATGTTATGGTGATAAAAACTTATGATTATGGTGGAAACAAAGAAATATGCAGCAATCAAATCCACATAGATTGGTGATGAAGGTGCATGGTGCTCCATTCGCGTGTTGACTTCTTTATTCACCGCCTGTGCTCCTTCATGTTGACACAGGCAATGTCTGGCTGTCAATTTATAGATAGAAAGAGTGATCTTTACCGTGGACAAGAGAGAGGTTTCTGATGGTCAGGGAACAATGTCACTTTCATTGGGAAAATGTAATTAGTTTTCTTGCAACCACAGTTGCTTTATGCAGTGAAAGGGTTACATACTTAATTCCAGTGTGATGTATTTGTTGTTAATAGTCTGTTCTACAATTACACTGGATGGCATCATCAGTTATACTTTAGATGATAGTCTGTTCTACAGTTACACTGGATGGCATCATCAGTTATACTTTAGATGTCATCATTGATGATTAATTCAATAGCATCAGGTAATATTGACTGACAAGTAACTTAGATCTGTTTGAATGTGTTGAAGGTTGTTTCAGTTATGAAACTAGTGTTTTGTGGTTCAGCAGATGCATGCTTAATGGTTTTAACCAACTTTTCCACATAATTGTCATCATTACAGATTTCTGTGACCTCTCAGTGTTCATATTAATTTTTTTTTTTTTTTTTATAAGTATGTTATATAAGCTTGAGGATTTGAGTTTTTATTAGCTAAAACAGTTTGGCCGTAATGGCCGTAATGACTGAAGAATATATTCCTATTTACTTTAAGAACATTACTTTTTTAATACAAGTATAGCACTTAATTTCTTGTGAAGAAATATCTTTGATATAAGGATTAGAGTTTCCTGAACTCATTGAAAAGTATGTGTGCATCAGTAAAAGTGGATTGTTAAAAAAATGAAATGTATGTTTGATTTATTATAAGGGAATTTCTTCTGCTGATGTAGGATTTCATGCTGCACTTAGATTTGTGGAACAGCATTTCAGATCCATGATTTTCTTGTTTACTTTTGGGCCAACTGTGATTATCTCATGCAGAAAAATTGAAGAGGCTGTAGTATCTCTTGCAAACATCATTATTATTTACATGAAATACAGTAGTATTGATTTTTTGTTAGATGGAACTGAGTTGATAAGCTGTAAAGGTTACATTATGAGAAGTTTACAGTATCCATAGTCTTTAATATAAAATGTCAGGCTTTTGCTTGGCTGGATGCTGTGTATTGTTTAGCTGACTGTCACATCCATTTGGGGTGGTTTTGGTGTAAGATTTTTATGAATTTCCAAATTATGAAGACTGATTTTGTGGATGAAATTGATTAATGATATGATACATTAAAAATTGAATTATCAGGGGATGAGTTACATGGAGTGCCTTGGAATTATCACTGTTTCATTGTCCTCACCTGTTTGACTTAAGCGACAGTGTTTAAAAGGATGTTAGCACCTGTTTGTTCAAAGAGCAGGGAGAGGTTTGATGACCATATATAAACAGCATTTGTGGATTTGGTTGATTTTTTTTCTAATTTGTCATATGAAGCATTTAACCTGGTATACATTTTGTTCTGCTATATTGAATGCTTAAATTGAAATAAGAATAACAAATAAGTGAGACTGATCAATAATAATTGAGACAAGTGAAAATGATCAGTGTTAATTGTAGTGCAGGATTACCAATATAAAAAATAATCTTTTAGTTCCCAGAAATATGATCCTGAATTTGAGAATTCTATCTTATCATGAATTTGCACAAAAGAATCATACAACCCTAAAATATTGTACAAATAATCTTTTAAACCCCAGTAGTACATCTTCTAAAACTGAGATTCCATCTTATCAAGACTGCACCAAAAAAATCATATTACCCCAAAAATAATAGATAAATTATTTGAATTACAGTGCACCCAAAAAATCATATAACCCCAAAAATAATGGATAAGTTATTTGAATTACAGAAACCTTTAAACTTGAGAATGCTAATTCATCATGGCAGTGCACCAAAAAATTCATGTTACCTGGAACTGTTGTGGAAATAATAATAATCTAAATCCAAGTAGTACAGTACTAAACATGAGAATCATGCTTTAATATGTTTGTACAGATAGTAATCATTTAAATCCCATAAACACACCAAAATTTGAGATTTCTGTCTTATGATAGTGCACCAAAAAATCATATTACCTAAAATTGATGTACAAATAATTATAATCATTCAAATCCAGAGATAGTCTAAACTGAAACTCCTGTTTTATCAAGACAGTGCACCATAAAATCAAATTACCCCAAAACATTGTGTTAATAAAGTGAATCCCCGAAATACACCTTTTAAACCTGAGAATCGTTTCTTATCATAACAATGCACTAAAGTAGATTGCATTACCCAAAAATATTGTACATATGATAATCATTTAAATCCCAGAATACACCTCATAAACTTTTTGCACGTATGTACCTTCCACACCTTTTACCTCCTTTGAAATTAGTTTGGATCATAAATTTTCATTGATCATAACTCATAAGATGATTTTTTCCCTGTTATTTTTCTGCACCAGTTTCTTTAGTTTACTCCAAATCAGGATAATTCAGATCCTCTTGAATATTTCTTCAATGTTTACAAATGTTGTTGTAAAGTTTTAAATTTTCTGTGAAAAGTTGGGTATCATTTTTGGCATGTTTTGTTAATAAGAGTATCTTTCTAATTTTCTTAACAGTTTAGCATGACGTAATGTGTATGAAAGATTTAGTAAAGATTTTTGATGTAGAAATTTCATGGAGTTATGTTTTTTTTTAATTGGACTCTGGTTGCAGGATTCATAATCTTCACATAGTGTTATGACTGAAGCATTACAGTGTATGAAAATTTTAAGTAGATATCATTTGCTTTTGCATCACTACCTGTGTATTGTAAATTCATTTCTGTCATAGTTTGCCTACTGATTGATAATAGTATCAGTTGTATTAATAGAGTGGCTGGCTCCAGTTTACCATAGAAGTTATTTGGTTGGATACAGGTACATTACAATTATTAACTTTTCTATATACTTTACGTATAGTTCTTTTTGCTAACATACACAGTTCATCACCACCTGTTCATATGTTACAATCTTAGACAAAACACTTTCTTAATTTTTCTGTTTATGTTTGTGTGGTTTGTTGTAGTTTGTGGAAGCATATTCCTTTTGTTTCATAATTAAAATGCAACTATTTTTTTTTTTCTTTTTACTGTAGATAGATGAACATGTTTAATTCTTTAGTAAATGTTTAGTGTTGATAGATCATAAATGTTGTATGATGTAAGAGATATACGAGAGATATCAGGGTGATATGAATAAAGTTAATGGACTTGCCACTCTACTGTCACTGCAAAAAAGATTCATAATTGTATACGAGTAATTTAGCTATAACAGATTTTGAACTCTGCAGTATGTTTCATGCCATTCTTGAACCTAACACACTTTTTTATATTCTTATTTTGCATACTTTTGCAAGTTTTGGTTTTAATAGAAGTTTTACTAACAGTTCCAGGTTTCAAGGGCTGTACAACCTCATTTTTAACCAATCAGTAACAAACAGTGTCATATCCTTAGTAGATTTTGTTTTAAATTCTTTATGGATTTAAGGTGATTTTTATATTATCCCTGGGGATAGGGGAGAAAAAATACTGCCCATGTATCTCCTGCATGTCTTAGAAGGCGACTAAGCGGGGCGGGAGTTAGGGCTGGGAATCCTCCCCTCCTGTATTATTGCTTTCCTCCAAAAGAAGGAATGGAGGAAGGACCAAGGTGAGGATTTATCCCCTAATGTTCAGTTGTCTGTTCCTTATGCTACCTCATTAAGGCAGGAAATAGCAGACAGGTATGAAATGAAATGAAAGGAATTTTTAATATAGGCTAATAGATGAGAGTACAATTTATTTTACATGCTTATTGTGTATGTGAATTATTTTGTATTACAGGTTAACAAACGTAAGTTTCAAGTTGATGTATAGGAATCGTGTTGAGTTTGTTGACAGTCATGCTTTCCTTTCAGGAAGTTAACATTTTTATGAATCGCTGTTGTCCTATATTGTCATAGATGGATGTAATGCACCACCTTTGGTATTACTCTTTATGCAAGCATTAGATTAACTGCATATTTTGTATTATCTGTATTATGCCATTACCATTGTAAATGTTTTAAATAATAAGCCTAATCTGACATTCAGTAGGATTTATTTTATAGCCCTTGATACTTGGTCAGTGGGAGAGATCCAAAAAATTTAGTGACATGAACTCTAAAGGTATGTTGGATATGGAAATAGGCATAAACAGATAAGCACTTGAATGAATTAATAAGAAGATTAAGCTAATTTTTTTTTTAGCCTTCACCTGCATTAATGTCTCACTGGGATATTGAACTCCTGACCTGATTGCATGTAGAATTTGCTATTTGTTTTATACTAATACCTTAACATTATGTTTGTTAATAATAATACATATTACAGACATCTTCAGTATTTATCTTTTTACTAATTAGATTAAGGAAAGAACTAATATCTGATAAGTCATTATGCAATTGATAGTGAAGTAAGTCTTGAAAAACTAAATTTTTTCCATGTTTAGTGGTATAAGAAATTTTTCTATTTGTTTTCTTGAAAATATTGAAGTGCCTGTTAGTTTACTACTGTTTGTGGGCCAGCTGTGACTAAGGCTTCTCTTAATATGGGACCTTGTAGGAATTCTGTGCCACATTATTTAGGGTTTTACTTCCTGCTGTTTTTATTCATAGCCTAATATGACTGTTGCTACCTCAATAAATGATAGGAAGAGGCAAGTGGGTACAAGATAAAAGTGTTATAGGTCAGGCTTAAACACTACTAAGTGGTAATGCAGTTCATTTCTTCATTTATGTATTCAAGGAAGAATGGGGTATGATTTGACAAAAGTTAAAGGATGGGATTGTGGAGCTTTTTTTGATATTTGCAAATGTAACACAAATTTATATTGAAAGTATGATAGTAAAACATGAGTTTACAATAAGACAACCATTAGTATACAGGAAGTTATGTATTTCATGATAGGAATATGGTAAATGAGCATATATGGCCACCTAGATATGGTCAACCATAGAATAGTCTGAGGAGTTTGCTGTGGTTGGTAGGCCCGTTTCAATATGTTACATACGAAAGTTAGAGAGTGGAATTGTGTAAATGGGATCACTGTTCATTTGTTCCAGGAGCTACCTTGCTAAGGTGGGAGAGATATTTAGGTAGAATAGGATACTTAACTCGCTGTTTTCATCTGAACCAGATGTAGAGTAGGATCACATTTGTCGCACTAGTGTTAAGTTTCAATTAAATCCAAGTAATTTTGTGGTCATCCACAAGAGAGGAAGTGGTTTAGACTTCTTTTTGCTGTACAAATGTAAGATATATGTAGGAAGAATATCAGAATGAGAGCCTTTTGAATTTTGGGTAAGGTAAATTACAGAGATAAAATTCTTTCTCCCTTACCCTAGAGACACGACAGCTAGAGAATGGATATGAGCAGATGTGGCCTTTCTTCATCTGTTCCTGGCACTACCTTGCTAATGCGGGAAACAGTGATCAAGTATGAAAGTATGTATGTATATATATATGTGTGTGTATATATATATATATATATTACATTTTTTTTTATTATACTTGATCGCTGTTTCCCGCGTCAGCGAGGTAGCGCCAGGAAACAGACGAAGAAAAAAATACCCCATC
>JAYMFT010415342.1:0-17969 GCA_038088735.1 Panulirus argus | reverse complement strand
AGAGACCCGGTAGTACAAAAGAGACCCGGCAGTACACAAGAGACCCGGCAGTACACAAGAGACCCGGCAGTACACAAGAGACCCGGCAGTACACAAGAGACCCGGTAGTACAAAAGAGACCCGGCAGTACACAAGAGACTTGGCAGTACACAAGAGATCCGGCAGTACACAAGAGACCCGGTAGTACAAAAGAGACCCGACAGTACACAAGAGACCCGGCAGTACACAAGAGACCCAGCAGTACACAAAAGACCCGGCAGTACACAAGAGACCCGGCAGTACACAAGAGACCCGGCAGTAAACAAGAGACCCGGTAGTACAAAAGAGACCCGGCAGTACACAAGAGACTCGGCAGTACACAAGAGACCCGGCAGTACACAAGAGACCCGGTAGTACAAAAGAGACCCGGCAGTACACAAGAGACCCGGCAGTACACAAGAGACCCGGCAGTACACAAAAGACCCGGCAGTACACATGAGACCCGGCAGTACACAAGACACCCGGCAGTACACAGCTCCTACACTCACTTGTGTACTTCGGCGAGGAACAACTAACACAACCACCTTTGGCACTCACAGCACTATAACCCTTATTGATACGCTTCATAAAGGCGTTAAAAAAAAAAAGATCTTTTTTTCCAAGTCATTATTTTGAAATATGAATGTCATTACCGGGGTTGCAAATATGCAAATTAACCTTTGCATCTGAAATACGTCCGCTCATAAGATTCTGACCCGCAATATGTTACAAATTTTATCGCCGCGTTTTTAATCTAAAGAACATTCACGTAATTTGCATCGACAGAATGCATCTAAAGAATAAAATTGGTGAAGTTTGCAGATCAGGTTCTCCGTGAGGAAAATATAGACGAGGACTGTTACTGAGACATCTTAATCTAAGGAAGATCTAGATGGAAAAAGGCATTACGTATCCAGCAAGACACCAGTCACGGAGACTACATGCCTACATGAGCTGGACATGTAATTACCTATTTGTAATTACTTGTAATTACCTATTTTTGATTACTTGTAATTACCTGTGATTACTTATCTATACAACATGGTGGACGCAATAGAGGGTTCACAAGTGGAGCAGAATGGATGGAGGTGGAAGTATAAGGCAAGATCAGCAGTGAGATGGATAGGTGGATGAAGGTTGGGTAGCCACTGTGGTGGATGATGCAAGGAAGCAAGACACTTGGGTTGCAGTGGAGGATCGTGAAGATACACACACACACACACACACACACACACACACACACACACACAACAGTACCCCTGGTGGCGATTGATGGCACCAAGTGGAAGTGCCACCATCTGTCGAGTGTCGCTACAGTGTCATTCGAATGCCTGTGAGAGAATCAGGTGATAACGTCAATGATAATGACCCCCTCCCCACCTCACCTGGGCCACAGGTGTGTGAGAGGGTGTGTGTTCTTAATGATAAACATGTGCTTTTCCTACCTCAATGAATACGTGTTATGTGTGTGTGTGTGTGTGTGTGTGTGTGTTCAGTGTATGTAATCACCTAATGGGGTAAATTCACACTCATGGGGACCTCTCATGCGACCTCATTGTGTTCTGGTTTTGCGTGTGGGTTGATGGGTAGATGAGTATTTGAGTGAATGGGTTAGTGCGTCTGAAAAAGCAAGGATTGATGAATCCACACATCTGTATTGCACCTACATTAACGTCCTCTTCTTTGCCTGGCTCTTTCCTCTGTTGGTACGATTTGTGTTTTCATGATATGATTCAACTCTGGATTTTTTCTTTTCTCTGTAACTGAATATGCCGTCATTAACCCTGAGGGTGATAAGCCTGGTTATCTTTGTTTTGACGAAAGAAAATTCAAGTCGTTTATTCATATTTAACTAAAAGATTTTACTGCGATTCAGTTTCATAAAAGTGCAGAAAAACTTTACCAAAACACTTCACTGTTTCAAAAAGACGAAACAATACTTTTCAATTCAGTTTTCTACTCTCTCTTTCTTTCATTTTTTGTGGATCAAAATGGTAAAAAAAGAGAAATTCCCTTACTCTCAATATGACGCCAGAGTTGTTTGGGATTGTGATTGAATCATACTTGGTAATGTTCCTAAACCATCCTGCTCCTGGTCACTTCAGTGACCTCACTGGGAACTGACTGACGTCTCTCTGGTAGACAGAGCCAAATTGTGGGGCTCGCCTTGTGTGACATGCATAACTTACTTTCGAAATCACAAAATGACATTATATATCCAAGGCATGAGAAGGTTCACTACCCAAGAAGTCATCAGTTAACTGTTTTAGGAAATGACTTTCTCTCTAGGTCTTCCTTCGTCTTCTGAGGAAACACTTAGATGACCTAAGAAATATCTTGCAACTCGCAAGTTGGAATTAATAAAAGTTTTATACACGGGTTGTGAAATATAGAACCTTTCTTGGAGAAAGGAAGGAATAAATCTCATAAATAATATCATTTTTTCAATATTAGCTGAGACGGCATGGGCAACTGAAGCCCTAATCAAGTCCATGTTATGATCACTATATATATATATATATATATATATATATATATATATATATATATATACCCTAACCTGTGACAGGTACCCCACTTCATCGACCAAAACCTACTGATGAACAGCTGGGTTGACTGTGGACCGACTATCGCAACCACGATTGGAAAACCTATGCCCTCGAACCTGGGGCGACCAGTGAATGCGTCACGTTCAGGAACACTAACCGCTACACCACGGAGGCCCACAAATAAACACGCCACAATCCTATTGGCTGGCATACAACAGTTGGATTATAGATCAACACTGAAAGCAAGGAGTCGCGATATCCCTTGATTGAGAGTCTCGTTAATGGACGTAGGAGAGAGTCTTTAGCCCCGAGTCCAGTAAGCCATGGACTTCGCAAGAACGCTTGTGGCGATGAAAGTCCGTGGACTAAGGTGCACGGGAGGGTCAGTCGGTCAAGTGGTCCCTTGGAGACTTTTGTGGCGGTACTAGGGTCCGCAGTCCATGGTCTGTGGGTTGTATAAGTAGCTGTGTGAGGTACTGTGGACTGCGACAATGTTTGTGGTTGAAGGAAGTCCTGTGATCACGAGCAGTGGCGGAGGAGTGAGAAGAGGAGTCGAGGGAGACGCTGTTGGGGTTAAATGAAATCCAGCCATTTCTCCCTTTTTTTCCGATGACCTTCTGAATGTATCAGTGTATCCAGATATGACATGGGAATTCCAGGCCCCTCTGAACTCTGGAAGAGATCCAGTGAGGTCAGTCTGTGAGAAGACAGTCAGTCGTGCATGTGGTACTCGAGACTACAACGAGAGATATTTAGATCTGGAACACATCGGAGAGTGAGGGACTACTAGAGGTGGATGTCCAGGGTCTTCTTAAGTAAAGGACTTTCGTTTAACACCAGTGAACGGCTGATTCATGTGGCGGTCAGCAGAGGTCCTCATAAATGGAAGGATCCAGATTCACCAGCGTCTCCCCGCTGGTGCAAGTGGCGCCGGAACCAATGCGGCCAAGGAACGAAGAGTTCATTACGATCCAGGCGATGTCACAGCCGCAGATGAGGGGGTTTCCTGTGGGAAGGAGAAAGACTGGGTTACCTGTGGGAAGGAGGAAGACTGGGTTACCTGTGGGAAGGAGGAAGACTGGGTTACCTGTGGGAAGGAGGAAGACTGGGTTACCTGATAGAGGAGGATCAAAATACATGCGAGACGAAGGAGGAAACATCGGTTACATGTATCGATCCGACGCCACAGACACTCTTTGACTTTACCCATCGATCAGAACGAAGTTATCTGGTTTGTGATTGCGACTCACCGCTGAGTTCGAGGCGATTGTTGGCTTCGAGAACCGGCCTCCACACTTCTTCTTCCAGTTGCGTGAGGGCGTTATTGTCGAGTTGGACTGTGCCACTGGTGAGGCCTGCGGAGACGCTAGGAATGATGCCAGGAATAAGAGGAAACTTATATTTACACAGACACATATGAAGAATGATGGACGCTGCCGGTGCACTGCTGAAACCCTCTCACCTGGGAAGGCGTTGACGGCCACATTGCTTATGTTGTTGTTTCTAAGACTCAGTCCGAACACAGAGCTGCTGACCTCCATGGCGCCCTCCGGAAGGGTCGTCAGCACATTGTCGGCGAGGGACACGACCAGGAGGTTATCAAGCCCAGCGAACGTTCCTGCCAGAGGACAATAGCCCGCACTCATGGACCTAATATGCTCACATGTATCACTGCAGGTTATCATTACAACGATTATTTTGCTTGGCTGACGAACGTCTATAGAACACACATGTCTATATGGAGAGATAGATAGATAAAGGTGAAAAAAAGATCCTTAGGCAGACTGTCAAATATTAGATACTTCCTTGTGAAGTTTTTATCTCAATAACGAAAACATATGAGAGGGACCCACCTGGTTCTATTTCTGGTATATGCATATCGTTCAAAAGGACCATTTTTAACGAAGGCAAGTCCTTGATGATTATATAGGGCAGGTGGCCCAGGGGATTATAGCCTAGGTTTAAGAAAACCAGCGTCGAGGAATACACGAGCGGGAGTCTCCGGAGGTTGTTGGAGCTGAGGTCCAGTTCCTGAAGCTTTGTGAATGAGTATAGGTGTTCGAAGGGGAATCCCGTCAATTCGTTGGAACTGAAGTCCATACACGTGGCTGAGGAGATGCTGCTGGACAGTGCCGTCTCCTCCACCGTCTGTAGGACCCCGTTGTTTATACGAAACTGGCTGAAAGTGGCGTTGCCCAAGTCTCCTGCTCTTATGACCTTCAGGTCACTGTTGCCCTCTATGATCAGGCTACGGAAATTGTGGAAGGGAAAGAATGCGCTGAACACTCTCGCCAACTCGTCCTCGCTCGTCACTTCCGAGCAGTTCATGTCCATGTTGTGTTCGGTGTCTTCAGAACACACGCAGGGGAGGATGTCCAGGGCGTTGGGGCAGGGCAGGTTGCGCAGGTCCTCCCGATGAATCCCGCCGGCAGCAGGATATACCATATCCTTGCTTACGCTGAGGAATACAGCAAGCAGGACACTGTATCTGTGGGCGACCGTCATGTTGTGGTGGATGGTGCAAGTGGTTTTTCAGTGGTGGGTGCTGTGTCAGTGGGCACAGCGGCCAGGAGGGGACACAAATATATGGTGGGTGGAGGTGGGCGGTGCAAGTGGGTGCCTATTGTGATGGGTGACGAAGGTGCCCAGACACTTGGGTGTCGTGGATCTAAAGATACACACACACACAGTGCCTCTGATGGCGATGATAGCTCCAAGTGAACTGACATCTGCTTGGTGTCTTAGCCAGAGTCGTGCCAGTGGGAGACTCTCAGCTGATAACGTCGACAGTGGCGCGTCCCCACCTCACACATCTTGCTGGCGCGTGTGGTGACTACCACCTAGGCCACAGGTGGGGGTTTCATAGTGGCCCCTCACGTCTTACTGGCGTGTGGAGTGATCCAATTCTGCAACTCCGCCTTTTCTCCTCTCCTCCGTCTTGATCAGTCTATAGGTAAATCCCCCATCCAACAAATCCGCTGTTTGTGGGTACATTTATATCCTCTGATTCTACTTTGGAAGATTCCACGACTAGTGTTCCTCCCAAAACTCTCTACACCGTCTAATCCTATTCACTCTTTACGTTGTTGATTCCACTCTACAAACAGTATCTCATTTTCCCTCCGCACGCACTCCACTTTAATACTCATTCTCTTTCTCGTACCGAATACAACTCATTTCTTAATTCGGAAATGTGTAATATCTCGACACGAGAGGCAGAAACCTGGTTAAACTCACTCGTGCTAAAACGCATCAACTATCATTGTGACTGTCATTTGTTTTCCTCTGTTCTAAACACCACAGCTCATCCCCGCAACGACATAAACACGTTTGCCATTAACCATACACCTTCATTCTATCCTGGATTCCTTACGTGATCGACATCACGAAATCCGATTCCCGAGAGCTAAGGGTTTTGCATAGGTAGCGATAGCTAATTAATGCCTGCAGGGGGTCCTTATTCGCCCTAGTATGAGAAGACTGCTCAGTTATCTAGGGCGGTTGTTCCTCCGTCTCTTTGTCAGCCAGAGCGGCATGCAAAACCATTCCTCTCACTAATTCACCGGGCATCACATCTCTTCACCGAACCCTCTCTGTCAGCCGTGATGACGCTGGGTCTTTCCCTATTCAACGGGCGTCATCTTGTTCATTGCTCCTGTGGGCTGTGTCCCTGCCATTAGGGCTTGGACTAGTGACTCACTCATGTCTGGCTGTTGCTTCCCATAGTTTTTTAAGTGGAGACCAACCCAGCCATACGAGGACGAACCGTTATGATTCCTCCTTCATCTCTCGATGAGTGAAGACGTGGAAGTCTCTCTCACTTTCCCTCATCTTCCTCTCTTCTCACAGCCTTTCTCCCTTTAAGCATGAGGACTTCTGATTCGTTTCTTCATTACTCAATTCTCCCTTCACCCGAGCTGACCGTGAATGGGGTATGTCTTTTGCTCCACGCCACGTAAATCACGAGATAAAAAACAGCTAATCTTGCAGAGTTCATAACATATTTACGATTCTTGATATACTCCCCTTACAATTGCTCTTAGGAAATTCAGAAAGCCAAATGTTTACATAAAAACAAGTTTCACTTGAGTGGTAGCCGTTTGTAAATACGTCTCGTGTTTGGCCTGGGGTAAAAGTCTTGTTATGTGAAGGATGTTTACAGCAGCTGACGCGTTCCCACCGCCACCGCCCGCCAGTCTGACACTGTCAGTCGCTCAGCCAAGGACGGAGAGAGAGACACCAGGAGAGAATAAGAGCAAAGGTGTACAGGCAGGAGGACACTGAACATCGATGCATTATGGATTTGTTGGCACTGGTTGAGTATTGTTGGCACTGGTTGGGTGATGTTGGCACTGGTTGGGTGATGTTGGCACTGGTTGAGTGTTGTTGGCACTGGTTGGGTGATGTTGGCACTGGTTGGGTGATGTTGGCACTGGTTTAGTGTTGTTGGCACTGGTTGGGTGATGTTGGCACTGTTTCAGTGTTGCTAGAACTAGTTGGTATTGTCGGCATTTGGTTGAATGTTGCTGGCACTGGTCGAGTATTACTGGCACTGTTTGAACGCTATGCAGAAGGGTGAAAAGAGACCACGGAGAGCATCGGATGTAAATGGAATATATTCATTCGTCGTTTTAGTTCATAAATACATAATGGCTTCCGGAAAATTACACTCGGGATTGCGTGCCGTCTTTGACACGAGGAAGAACAGGTGTGAGATCGTTTCAAAAGAGAGAAAGAGAGAGATCAGCTTTCCAGAGCACTCTAGAGATCCCGGACATTACGTAACACTGCATGTCAAGTCCGAAAAATCGCTCAAGAGCTTCTCCATCGGCTAGCAGCCGATACACGTTGGTTGGTCAGCAGAGTTCCTCGTAGTAAGTGGGATCCAGATTTACCATCGTCTCGCCGCTAGCGCAGGTGGTGTCCACGCTGATGAGGCCGAGGAACGTGGCGTCCAGCACGATCCAGGCGATGTCGCAGCCACAGGCGAGAGGGTTACCTGGTGGGGAAAGGAAGAAGACTGGGTTACCTTGGGAGAGGGGGAAGATTGGGCTACCTGGGGAGGAAGGGGGAAGCTTGGGTTACTTTGGGAGAGGGGGAAGATTGGGTTACCTGGTGGGGAAAGGAGGAAGATTGGGTTACCTTGGGAAAGGAGGAAGACTGGGTTACCTGAAAAAAAAAGGAATACCAGGTTACCTGATGGAGAACAAGTAAATGATTGGAAGATGATTGAGAAAAAAAAAAGTGTTATGGCTTCCACGTGTTATGTTTATGCCACAGGGTCATTGACCTTTTCTTTCCACGAAGCAAAACGAACGTGAGGGGCACGAGTTACGACTCACCCCTGAGGTGGAGGTAACAGTCCCCCTCGAGCACCGGCCTCCATACCCGTTCCTTCAGCTCTGTCAGGGCGTTGTCGTTAAGGAACAGAACGCTTCTAGTCAGGCCTGTGAATAGAACGCGGGTCATGTCTGCAGGTGCAAGAGTCGCTCTCTCCCTCTCTCTCTCTCTCTCTTCTCTCCCTCATATATCACACTATATCATTCTATCATAGTATATCATATTATATTACATTATATTCTAACAAATATACTAAGAGAATGGTGGATGCTCTCAAAAGGAACTTTTGCCACGAGATTCTCTCACCTGGGAATGCGTTCACGCCCACGTCGCCGATGCTGTTCTGGTTAAGGCCCAGCAACGCCAGGGGACTGCTGACCTCCATGGCGCCCGCCGGGAGCCTTGTCAGAAGGTTGTGGCTGAGGGACACAAGCTGGAGCTCCTCAAGGCCAAAGAACGTCCCTGACGGATGACGACACACTCAAGAGGTACCACAACGGGTTACCCAGAGGACTTGTCTAGTCTCCCGGGCGACATACGTCAGATATACCACAAGAGATTAACGCGTATACCTAGGATATAACAACCCCCCCCCACCCCACCCCACCCCACCCCACCCCTCCCCCAGTTCTACCGTGAGACTTGTGACTTTCCTCTCACGATTTTACACCAGCAGAAAGACGAGACGGTAACGATGCTGGCTTTCCCAACACCCAGGCACTACTAGCCACTTGTTCAGTGGTCAGACGCGATAAAAGAAAAGAGAAATATCGAGTCCTTGAGTGCAAACATGTGAGATTACCTACCTGGTTCTATTTCTTGTATGGCCAGCATGTCAAGATAAACGTATGTAAGAAAAGGCAGGTTCTTGAAGGCTATGTATGGGAGATGGCCGAAGAAGTTGCCGCTCAGGTCTAAGTACGTCAGCGACTGGGAATAGATGAAAGGGAAATCCCATATGCAGTTGAAGCTGATGTCCAGATACTGCAGATTCGTAAACAGATGCAGGTGTTCGAAGAGGAATCCCGTTAATCTGTTGGAGCTAAAATACATGGTTGTTGCTGTGGAGACGCTGCCAGAGAGTGCCGTCTCCTCCACCGTCTCCAGGACGCCATCGCTTACATAAAACTCACGGAAGGAGACGTTGCCCAGGTCCCCACCTCTCAGCACCTTCAGGTGCATGTTGTCCTGTATAATCAGGCGGTCGAACGCGTGGAAGGGAAAATACGCGCTGAACACTTGGGCCAACTCGTCTCCACTGTTCACCTCTGAACAGTTCATATTCATGTGGGTCTCATCGTCCACGGAACACGCACACGGCAGGATATCCTGTGGGTTGGGGCATGGTAGGTAAAGCAAGTCCTCCCCGAGAGTCCTGTTTGCCACTGTAGCCGCAACGCCCTGTTGGCTCACACTGAACGATATGACGAGAAGGACACAGTAGCTGTGGACGACTGCCATGTTGTGGTGGACGATTCAAACGGACTTAGTGGTGGATGTTGCAAGCGGTGGAGGTTGCAATGGTGGATTCTAGTAGGTGGGCACAGTGACCTGAAGGAGCAGGCGTGAGGTCAGCACTGGTGGTGGTGGTGGTTGAGAGAGTAGGTGGCCGCCTTTGGCATCTGAGTGACCAGCCGGACACTTTGCGTGTGGTGGATCGTAAAGATGCACACACACACACACACACACACACAGTGCCTCTGGCGGCGATGATAGCACCAAGCGAACTGGCACTTAGTGGCGCTGCAGTGTGTGTGTGTGTGGGGGGAGGGGGGAGGGAACTTCAGCTGATAACGTCGATAGTGGAGCGCCCCCCCCCCCTCCTCACAACTTGCTGGTGTGTGTGGTGACTACCACCAAACACACCCTCTGGTCAACTCTCTCAATGCATGCTTGAAAGATTTATATTTCCCCCCCCCCCACTGTCAACATTGTCAGACTGGTTTACAGACTTGAGGAATGTGATCGAGTCTTCTCATTTTCTCTCTCTTCCACAGCGAACCATCCAGTGGCTTCTAGCTTCTTAACGTAACTCACCTCTTATAAACTGGGGGCACAATCTTTATCGCGACGGCTGAGACTGCTTTAAAAAGTCTTTTTTCAGGGGGATTAGTAGATCTCTGTGGTGTACAGACAACGTAGAAACCAAAGATAACACTATCAAAATGTGTCTCCTGATTGTCTTTCGTCTTGGTTTCTTGTGATAATACAGTATGCAGGTTCTCACTCCGGAGGAGGCGTGGGAATACAATAGTATTGGTCTGTTTCTGGCGGGAAATTTATTGTGATATTAAACTCTAGGAAGAGCGACTTCCCAGCTGGGCCTGCTGTGCTCTCCAGACCTGAGCGGTGGCGCTTGGCGCGACGCAATACCACGAGCAGAATATATACATACGTTATCTGGACCAATATCTCACAGATTTCTTACACGTTATCTCAACCAGTTTTAAACTATTTTCTTTATGCACTTCACTTATCTGTGTTTCTCCTGTGTATAGTCAAACCCCAGCGGGGATCATATGTCCTCTCATTACCATAACGATACCGGGTTAATATACTAAGGAGTCGAACCCTGGAACGAAGAATCGAGAGTCGGTCAGTGCCAACCATAGTGGCACTCAAAGTGCCTCACTTTATCTTATATGAGCCAGTGTTTCCCACGCTTCCTTATCGTATCTACGGTACACAGCATGCCCTAGCCTTTACACCCAGGCTGGCTCACGTCTCGACAGGAACACTTCTGTATACTGACCCATCACTCCCACACTACTGGACCAGGCGTTATCATAAAAGAAGAGTTGATGTCCTGCAGAGATATCCACTCACATCAAGCCCACTAATAAAGGTCTTTTCTCTAATGTTTCCTTCCTCTATAAAGCCTTCCTGGGTGCCCTCATATATGGACCTTCATCTGCCAGGGTTTAGCACTGTAATCCCTCGACATCATGTTATATTGCCTCGAGATGAAGGTCCTTCACCTTCAGATGACCTCACAACCCGTGTGTGTGTCGCGTCAGCCTGGGCCCTGGAGACCAACAGGTGCGCCTCCCTCCACCGGTGGTGGTGTGTGGAGTGTGGTGTGTGTGGTAGAGGCGCCTCAAGAGCAGCAAAAGCCTGTCCATTTTGTCTCCATCACCGCCTGCGCCAGGAATAGTGAGGCGTCCTCTCCCGGCCCGGAAGGCTTTTACAGATACGGTAAGATATGACCTCCTTCGGGTCACTCCTACTCTACCCCCACCTCCTCCTGCAGGACTCCAGACACTTGTGGAGCGGATCCTCTTTAATGAGAGAGAGAGAGAGAGAGAGAGGAGAAAAAGAGAAAGGAGAGAGAGAAATGGTTAGCACTGCTGACTTTGATGCATACACGGGCCGCCCCGGGCGTCGACCACATGGGTTCGATTCCTGGTTGCTGCGGCGGTCGATCCACAGTCAGCCCAGCTGTTCATCCTCCCTTAGGAGTTGGTCGGTAAACTGGGTACCTGGCGTTACTGCCAGAGAAATATTACTCTCCCACGTTACTTGTCTTCCTCCTAACATCTCAATTTATGAATCCTTCTCTCTCATCCATCCTAACGGAATCGAGAAATCAACTCCATACATTGTACACGACATAGAGGAGTGGGATTCCCTGTTAATACCACGTCTGCCTGAGCGCTCGTCATCTGTTCGCTGGGATTAACAGACGCTGATCCACAAGGAAACAACGTCACAACGAAAAAGGAAACAACATTTTGTTGGTAATTACCAGGCAGCAAGTACGCTGGAGGATTTTTCGTTTCATATAGGTCAAAGGTCCGAGGTCAGAGGTCAAGATCCGGATATCTTTTCAATATAACTATATATATATATATAGTTATACTGAAATAGAACTGCTAACATCGAAACATTTCAAACGCGATTAACATTGCCAACTTGACGGACGCTCAGGAAACAGTGAATTGTCAGGCTCCTCACATAATGGCTAAAGAGAGACTACCCATTCCTGTGACGTCTCAGGCGTACATGTATTTCAGAAAATCTTTAGAGACTTTGCAGAGCAGACGTATTCTGTCAAATGAGAAAGAAAATGGAACGAATAGATTCAGTCCTGGAAGTCTGTTACAGCAATAGAAAAGTTTTGAGGTGATTCGAGTGAAAAGTAGAGACGAGAGGAAAATGATATAACTAGCAGTTGATATTATTATAGTAGCGAGTATGAGCCCCACTGCCTCTGATGGATATAATCTAATAATCATCATGTTTGTAGCTTAATAAGATTTAGCAACTGTTAAGCACAACACGAAAATCGTCCAGGCATCAGCTACCTCAGTCGTAGCAATGATAATGTTATAAACAGCCACAGATATAACGACATATTACTGAAAATATCCAAAATTGCCGTTGGCATAATGTTGGAAATGTCTACGATTCTCTCTGTAATGGTGCTAAAAGAAAAAATCTTTCATTGTTTATGATTAAATCCGTGGCGGCCCACGAATTCATTTGAGATGAATTTATGAAATCTGAGGCCCCACTTTCTGATTTGCGGCAAGAATTACATCAAACTAGAACAACGGATTAGAAAGCATTTTCTCCTGTAGACAACAGTAGTTTAGATAAATGTTAATAACTGGACCTTTAGACTCTAGAAGGTATCAAAGAAAAAGGTAAAGACTTAGTCAGTAATATCTGGGGGTATTGGAACACATGACAGTATTACTGGAGGAGGATGGAGTCTAGTGAGGCTGGGTGTTGCTGTGGATATGAGAAATGTACATTTCTTTTTCATTGTGATTGAATTGGAGTTTGTGAAGTGGAGGGGAAGTGGACTAAGTGACGTGAAGGGACACGAGCGAGTAATGTGGAGAGGGGAAGCTGAAATAGTGGAAGATATTGTGTTAGGTGAGGGAACACTTGGCCCAAGACGTCAGGTCTGTCAGTTAACATTAGACAACCATGAGTGCAGGGGGTCATCAAGCTGGGACCTCAGTGCTCGGGTCACCAAGCTGGGACCTCATTACTGGGGTTATCAAGCTGGGACCTTAGTGCTGGGATTCATCGAGACGGTCTCAGTGCTGGAGGTCATCAAGCTGGAACCTCACTACTGGGCTCATCAACCTGGGGCCTCAGTGCTGGGACACTTCAAGCTCGGACCTCATTACTAGAAGGTCTTCAAGCTGGGGGCGGCCTCAATACTGGGGACACTTCAAGCTGGGTCTCAGTGCTGGGTTCTAATGGTACTTACTTATTCATCCCTTCCTTCTTTTTTTTTTTAATCTAATCCCTTAACAGCGATGATTTGATTAAGTCCACAGACTCTTCAACTCTCTATAATCACGAGGAAATTCCATTCATTTCCCTCCGAAGTTCTCGAGGCGGAGAAGAGGATTTATGAAAAAGAAGAGAAAGAAAAAAAAAGGGACTCGGTCCTCAAGGAAAAGAAAAAAATGTCTTTTAATAAGTTGGTTCATTTTCTTAAAAATCAGAAAGTTGGCTCACAAGACTGGCTTAGCGAGGGAGCGAAGCATTAGCTCCTCTCTCTCTCTCTCTCTCTCTCTCTCTCTCTCTCTCTCCCGAGGTGACGACGAAGTAACGCCCTAAACCTCCTGGAGCCCCACCTCTCAGACAGTGGTCACACGTCCCTCACTGTCGTGATGCCCCATGTGTTCCTTGTTCCTTGAGGCACAAAACCGCTGACAGTGGCTCACGTTCCTTAAAGATGTATTGCTCCTTGTATTGCTTGTTCCTTATGGCCCATGTTCCCTTCTTAAAGTTGTGTTGTTCCTTGTGTTTCTCGTTCCGTATAGCAATACACTGTTCTTCATGGTGTTCCACCTTTCCTTACTGCTGTATTGCTCTTCGCGTCGCTTCTTGTGTTGTTCGCTCCTTATGGCACAACACTGAGCCTGAGAGTGGACCACGATAGCAAATTGAAAACCTCCATTTGTGGCTTCCAGGACAAGAAAAAAAGGAAAGAAAGATATCCGGATTATATTTATTCCCAGGTGAGCCTCCGAAGCTGCTCGTAGTCTTCAGTATCACACGGCAAAGCAGAGCCGGAGATCCAATTCTCGGTCACCTTTCTAAGCCAGTTTTCCCCCGCCACACTTTGGGACGGTCTGCACCCGAGGTCGTCCCAATATGTAGATACAATTTTCCGGCTGTGAATTCTAGATGTGAGGCGTCACCTGCACTCTCGTAGTGAGAGGCTGGTGGGTGTGTGTATACCTCGCTCGCCAACTCCTCCTCCTCCTCCTCCGCCTCTCCCTCACCTCCCTCATCTCCCTCATCTGATGCTGGAGGTCAGGGACATCCCAAAGACTCTCTCTCTTTCTCTCTCTCTCTCTCTCTTGGACCACACTAGTGATGTCCCCAGAAACGTCAGGACGTCATTGGCTTCATTGCCATCAATTTGTACACCATCATCACCACACAGACCGCATGTAGATTTCATTTCGTGAGCTGTTAAACTCCTTTGGTAATTACGGATTAGCAACAATGAACAGCGCGGACGCGAGGCATCTTCCTGGCAAAGACCGACTCCGCCAGGGTGAACAACCGCGAGCCAGTTTTCTCTTCGTCAACCATAGAAACACCACGTCATCCACTCTTAACTCACGCCAGACTTGTCTTCCTCAACTCTCCAGATAAAATGACATCGACCGGTGGAAAGCGATATATTTTTTTTTTCCTGGAGTGAAACGGAAAAAAAATGTTTCTTTTTTATTCAAGGCGTTACATCGTACATACATGACAGATCCAGGGATTGTCACAGCAGCACCTGACGTATTCAGGAGCAGAGAGAGTCTGAGGCAGAGAGATTTGTTCTCCATATTTTATGTGTCTGAAATAGAAAGAAAAAACAGAATTCGTTCCTACTCTTTTTTTTTCCTTACTAGTAACTCTGTCTGACAGAAACAGGGCGCAGGTGAGAGAGAGAGAGAGAGAGAATAGTAATCAAAAAAGAAAAAAAAAACTCATCAGAACGCAATTTTCCAGCAAATTATAACCAGCCATTAACGACACCCTTCAACCACCCCACTTGACAGCAGAAGACCTACCTGCTGGCGTCGTCTCTCCACGACGAGTCGTCAAAAGTGGTGTCAAGAGGAGAAGGACCTGAACCGCTGATATGGATCTTATAACACGACCACAAGAACGTCAGGTGGAATACTCCCCTTTGGCTGTGGAATACTCCCCTTTGGCTGTGGAATACTCTCCTTTGGATGTGGAATACTCCCCTTTGGCTGTAGAATACTCTCCTTTGGCTGTGGAATACTCCCCTTTGGCTGTGGAATACTACCCTTTGGCTGTGGAATACTCCCCTTTGGATGTGGAATACTCCCCTTTGGCTGTAGAATACTCCCCTTTGCCTATGGAATACTCCCCTTTGCCTGTGGAATATTCCCCTTTGGCTGTGGAATACTTCACTGTGGCTGTAATGTACACTTCATTCTTTGGTATTCCTGGAATGTGATATTTTCTAGAATAGCGATGAGGTCAGTACCTTCTTGTAACATGTAAGACAATTATACTTTATACAGATTGTAGCTGATAATATGTTAACCTCGGGTGTTTAAAGAGACTTCCAGCTAAAGTACTGGAAGCACCCGGGTTGCTGAAGACGGGAAAGCAGGAATAAAGACAGTGAGCAATAGACAGGAAAGGAGAGAGATAGGGACAGAGAACAAGAGACAGTTGTTGGAGAGACACTAGGATTACAGGTCGACACTGTAGCCTTATCATGTTGATCCTCTCTCGCCACTTGACACTGAAGGCAGCACAGGTGTCTAGATACAACGAACGTTTCCAGGTTCCATGACTAACGTAATTCTTCCAGTCGTCTTCAGCACGAGCAACGTTCCAGACCAGAGCTCAGCACCAGCAGTGTGGTTGCTGGGTTCCATCACGTCGCTGGGGGTGCAAAGCAGGAAGCTCCTTTTTGTCGGCGATATTAAATGTCGGCTTTATCAGGACTCACTGGGGCTCATCAAGGCGGTCCTCTTGTTAAGGGATTGTTTACGGAACATTTGTGCTCCGGCTGGGCCGAAGCTTCGGTCATTATGAAGAAGTTAGAGGAAAATATACTGCCAAACAGATTCTCATTAAGGAGGTCTTGTTTCTCTCTCTCTCTCTCTCTCTCTCTCTCTCTCTCTCTCTCTCTCTCTCTCTCTCTCTCTCTCTCTTCACTTCTCACGGAGCAAAAACAAATATATTTATACATCAACTCCTCTCGATTCAAATCAACAACCTCCTTCCACGGCAGGCGATGACGTTAATGAAAGAGTGGCGGGCTCCCGACCTCTTGGCAGGTCTTGTTTCTCTCTCTCTCTCTCTCTCTCTCTCTCTCTCTCTCTCTCTCTCTCTCTCTCTCTCTTTCCTCACTGGTTTTCCCCTCTCTTTTATCAGTATATTCTTATCTCTATCGATAGGTGCGTCTGTCTGTCTGTCTGTCTGTCTGTCTCTACCTGTCTACCTACCTTCTCCCTGTCTCTCTCTCTCTCTCTTTGACTCCAACAAATTTACAGACGACCGTTCACTTCTGACGAGAGAGAAACAGATATATTAAGTTCTCTTGGGTGAATGAACGAAAAATCTTCCCCTGGCAGGTCCTGACGATGTCATTATATTGCAGAAGGTTCTGACGCCTTGGCAAATGATATAAAACAGGCACAGGTTCTGCCACAGAGCCAACCTCAGCACATGCATTATGACACACATTCCTTTGGCTTCAGCTTCGTCGTCAGTGATTATCTTGCAGGAGTATTGTGTCTGTGAAGTATCAAAATACTTTTCCTAATCTTCCTGAATCGTGTGAAATGTGCAAGTTCGATCTTGTAATGTCTACAGTGAAAGAAAACGCGATATAACAGGACGCGCTGGTGTTCCAGACCCCTCTCGTTGTGGTAACATTTTAATTATCGTCTTTTTTTTTTCATCATCTTACCCGAAGTTTGAGTTTCATGAAGTCGTCTTCCAAACGTGATATTCTGCACATTTTACAATGGGTTGATTACGGCAACTCGATTCATCGACAAAGATTAGCGCCAGTGATTACGATTGGACACAGATCCCAGTGTGGAATATATGGGAAGAGTGCTCTATGTGTGTGTGTGTGTGTGTGTGTGTGGATGATAAATCCTGCCTGGCTGTTGTACACGTTGAGAGAGTGGGAAAATAAAGAGAGCAAACCGAATATGAATGCATGTTGGCACACTGGTGAACACGTGTTCCTCTCTGTAAGGCTGCAACACAATTTTGTGACGAACATGTACGTATATGAGAGTGTATTGCCGTGCGTGGGTGTTGTTCTGTGTGTTCCTGTTACGGTAAATCTTCCTCGCGTGTGGACAAAATGCTCGTATGTGTGTACATAGTTTAGCGAATATTCATGTACACTTAGGAATGTATATATGAGTGTATATATGATGGTATATGTATATAACCATATAGGAACGTGGATAAGACCATGAGAGAGTTAGTGGTTCAAGTGAAAACGTCATGAATCGAGTTCTGGTTAGTTTTGACGAGAAACGACCCTGACACGTAAAAAAAAAAGAAAAAAAAAATTTACATTAGTCTTTAAAAGAGAATATTTACATGCACGTATATGACGACTCAAGCTCCTAGACTACAAAGCAGAACTTTCCCTTAGTTCTGCAACCTTTTATTTTGATTAAACACAGCTCAGATACCTAGAAAATAATCTTCGTATTTGCATATACGTAGAGACATATTCCTTGAGGCGACACGTGCTGAAGTTCTCGTGTTCTTGGAAAGTCTTGGAGCGCTGCGGCCAACACTCTGTGTGTATAGTGTTTGCCGGCAACTGGTTGTCCAGTTTTTGAGAGTAGTTTACAGTGGTGGTGGGGAGGGAGGGGTGGGGGGACGGGAACCCGCTCTGTGGTGTACTGTGTGTGCGTGTGTGTGTGTGTGTGTGTGTGTGTGTGTGGAAGTAGACTAGGATTTGTTGCCTTTTGCCTGAGGGAACTATTTTTTGCCGGCTTTGCACCGAGAGAGAGAGAGAGAGAGAGAGAGAGAGAGAGAGAGAGAGAGAGAGAGAGAGAGAGAGAGAGAGAGAGA
>JAYMFT010415331.1:0-17969 GCA_038088735.1 Panulirus argus | reverse complement strand
ATCCTACTCCCCACCGGCGGGCTGGTGCCCGCTTTGTGCTACTGCACAATAAACCTTCCAAAAAAAAAAAAAAAAAAAATTGTTGAACAACGAATACAGAGGTTGAGCTTCAGAACCTTTTATCTTCCTTTCCTTATCTTTTCCTAACTTTCTCTTCGTCCCCTTCGCTTCCAGGAGCCTTCTAATAAACTTCCCCAACACCCACGCAAAAAAAAAAAAAAAAATCAAAAACTCCCTCAACCTTTCCTTCAACTCAGCAAAGAAGACAGATTGTCGTGGCTTTATCTCCAGCCACCAGTAGGGTTATGTACATATATAGAGCGGAGTCCTTTGTGGTCTAAGTATTCTCTTGAACACCTTAAGATTGTATTATAACTTGACGTTGATAGCCTAAACACCCAGCCTACCAAGTACTTTAAGTATTGCTTTATCTAAAAGAATTTTGTAAGTTAGAAAAAAATACTCAAAAATTTGCTAAAATATAGAATTAGATGCAAGAAAATGTGAAGTTCATCAGTGAAATTTAACATCATTAAACATTACAGTAGCCACTGAGAGGACTCTCGATAATTGCTACGATTCGTGTACAGGGGAGCTGAACATAACAAAATAAAGTGTCGCAAAGTAATTAGTAATTTCATTATTATTCATTTATAAACAATAACAAAGTAAAGTGTGGCAAAGTAATTAGTAATTCCATTATTATATATTCATTAACAGGACAGAAGTTACTGATCAGAATTTCGCAATAGCTAAGGTAATCCTGGAAAATTTAGTCAGGGGAGAGAAAAAAAGAAAAATCTTCAAGTTACTGATGACTTGATGACCACCAGTTCACACTAACTTTTCATTGATTATTCAATCAGAAATTCACCTTATCTGCATAATTGTGTCTGAGAATTATTGAATGAAACGACATTATTCTATATACTATTGCATTTTCTTCGTAAGATCCAGGACAGAGACCGAGGAAGATATATAGATTTAGCTCATTTGTCTGTGCACGTCCTTCCACTTCCCAGTGGAATGTGGACAACCGGGTCTATGATAGTTACCGTGAGTCAGCTCCACCCTGTTTACTTCCCTCGTGTGATTACACTTAATCGTTATAATCCGTACAATAACAGAAAATTCTATTGTACAAAATAACAGGACGTTATGAACTTTCAAAGGACCGTTTCCCAGTGCGTCATGTATATGAATGACAGCTCTACGGTAATTAAACTCTGTTGACTTAACCCAAAGACCACAATATTGGGGAAAAAATTGTGGCATCAATAATGAGAAACATTAGCGAGTATGGCGCTTGGGGCTGACTCGCTCAGGATTCCTGACATTCACACCCAATCACCCCATTCAGGTACACACGCGCCAGCCTTCAGGTCACTGATTCCTAAATTCCAAGATCACATAGTTCCAAAATTAGTTTCAAGAACTTACAACTTCCAGATCGTTTTGAATTTGACATTTACATTTTTAGGATTTTTATATGTTTCATACGTTCGAGACTGTTTTGTTGCTCCAAGTTTTCAGTATTCAGGATTGCCAGATTTCCACCATAACAGGAGTGAAGATTCAGAAATTCAATTATATTTGCCTCGTGTTGAACGAGAGAGTTTTGGGCATTATAAAGCTCCGTTTTCGTCGCTGCCAATTATGGTGCGACCCAACTAGCTAGCTGCAGGAGTCCACTCTAATCGTCCTATATTCAAAATTAATTGATGGTGATTTTCCGGACGACAGTTCTCTGGCTCCACGGGGAGCTAAGTTTGCCAGCAATTGACAGCTCCCCAGCCAGGCTGGAGGGACAGAGGAAGTTTGTGTCTGTTGAATAGATGGTGGTGGAGGTGGTGTTAGGATACGCTGGAGAGAATGATGGAGAGAGCACGGGTGGGGAGGGGGGACAGTGTCAGTGTTGGAGAGGATGCTGAGAGCCGTGAGAAAGATATGTCGTTGTGTGGAGACGTGCAGAAGAACCGTGGAATGACCTGGGAGGAATGTGTGGGTGGTGGAGACTGAGTCGGAAGAAGATGATGGAGGGAGGATATAAATATTAAGTCATTTGATGAATTTTTTTAATATTATATAAAAAGGAATATGATAGATTGATGGTGACAGCTGGTGACATTGGTAATGTCTAACGCTGATTTATTGTGTTATTATTATCTTAAAAATCACGGTGGAATTTATAGCATGATTTGGCGATATACACTATTTTTTTGTTTTTTAATCATTGTAGTGTAAATGGTAAACGTTGTGTCTGGCTCATGAATGACAATTTTCTTACTTTTTCTCTCCAGCAGAGGGATCGTGTCCATACAAGTATCAAACGACCTCACCAGCAAGACGTCCATTCACACTCATGGAAACACACACACTTACGCCCACACCCAAGTGTACCAGGCCCACCACACCTCGGTGCTCCATGCCCACACTGGCACCGTCCTTCGCCCTGTTCGGTCTGCAGACGGTCTGGGGTCCAGCGAGAACGTGACCAGCGGGACGCACGGCGACCAAACCAACAATCCCGGAACACAGGTTAGTCGCTCCTGCTGTTGCTTGTGGTCTCGACGTCCCTCCTTTCGTCGCCGTCTCTCACATTCTGTATCAGTCTCGCTAATCATATAATTTTCTTGTATTTATCTGTATCAGAATGGTACGGGTATGTATATACCGTAGTTATCCCTCCCATCACACCGTAACATGTGTAGCCTGCAATTGTGTCATCAAAATTCTAACTCGTGCTGGAACATTAAACAAGACACCCGATTGTGCTTGATGCAGCCAAATCTGTCCCCATTCGACGGGTAGTTCAAGGTCAGAGGCCATGTTACGGGTGATTAATGGAACGACGGATCGGTGGCAGGGGCGAACAGCTTGATAATCCCGGCTTCCCAGAATCAGGCTGATGCCATGGGCAGGGGAACCGGACGGTGGGGATGCCGTGTGTAGGTCGAGTGTTCTGCTCAGGTTGCTGAATGTTCATGGGGAAATATACATGTAAGGAAGAATTGTTGCAGAAATGTTTGTCAGGATGAGTGTTCTTCATATATCGTGTATCGAAATTGACCAAAATGTCCAGTCACATGGAGGTGTGTATTCCCAGTTAACGCTTCAAGTGGTCAATCCTGGAGAGAGGGTAATAATAATTTCACAGATTACAGAACAGACTCCTGTTAATGCTCAATATGGCAAACAGGTAGTTGTAATATGCCAGTAGTTATAATCCTAAACCTTCACTGTTAATTCTTCCCGTTTCCCATGGGCGGTACGTATGCACAGCAGCCCACGTCATACACTTGATGTACTTCACACCGTTCTCATTTGCACTTGCATGATAATTGTACAGGTCTATGAGGTTTTCTAACTGTGTTTCCCCTCTCTACAGATTTTATGACTCCCTCTTGGGCACATCTCCCGCCCTACATCTGTCCAACAGGTGTTATAACATCCCCTGGGAACAGCTCCCGCCCTAAAGGTCGTTTAACCCCACCTGGGTACATCTTCCTTGTTCTGCAGGTCCCATAACCTCCCCTGGATGCATCTCCTCCCACCCTAGGGGTCCCATAACTTTCCCTGATCACATGTCCTCCGTCTCTACAGCTTCCGGTGAGTCAGGCCAGTAAGCTAGGAGGAAGGAGCAGCAGTGACATGGCCAGACTCTCCCACAACATCTCCGCCATCCTGGAGAACCTCCTCAAGAACTATAACAACCAAGTGCGACCCGGCTATCACGAAGGTGAGTCAGGAAATCATTGGAGCTCAGACGTGAGACGAGGTCAAGGTTGAAGGGTTGGAGGGTGTGAGCCTCGGGAAGTTTAGCATCAGGGTCAGAGGAGGTAAGAGGATTTAACCCCTACGGTGCTATTGACGCTAGTTGATGGTTACGCTGTTGGCATTGCTACACTTGTTTTACTTTAAGCTGGCGAAGAAGCCACACCCCTCTTCCATGAGTAAGGTAGTTGATTGGTTCTTATTCAATGGTCGTGTCGCAATCCATTCATTCACACTACGTGTGTTCACATTTCATAGTGTCGTATTAATATAGTTATATATTAGTTACGTTGCACTTACAATCCTACAGAAAAGCTTAATATTAGTTTTACCATAAGAACAGTACTTACCAAACGAAAAGTATTAAATCAGTTTCAGGACATTATTCATGGAGAAAAGTAGGTTCGAAGTGACGCTTGTTGTAAAAATATGATTTCCTTTCAAACACTAACTATGCGTAACATTCACTTCTTCCAAAAGGTATTTCAGATCATTAAGATCATTACATGACGCCTTTGAAGAACGATACTGATAAACTCGAAATAAATTGTATACGAAGAACAAAATTATATTTGGAATTGAACAAGAAATCATTATTAAATAGGATATTTTCTTTATTATATTAAACAAGTTTGCCATCATAACTTTGATAATCTTCTGTTAGAAATTTTCATTAAGTAAACGATGTTTTTTTAATAATTTGTAGGAAATTTATAGAAATAGATAGAATTACATAACATACAATAGGAAGCCATAGTGACGATATGTTCTGTTCACCTGTTTGTGTTCTGTCTGTTTACCGTTGCACAAGCAGCGACCATCGTCAGCTCTACCATGTTTCTGTCTATAGACAGATGGAATAAAAGACAGATAAATACATATAAGGAAATATTATCAACACAGCACCCAGACGCTAACCTAACGTGAGTATCATGACGTGCGTTCCTGATGTTACCAAGAGGTACCTGCCCCTGCGGGGTATCATCTGGGCTGGGATTCATCTTGTGAATTCCTAATTGACTCTTAATTGGGTTCAGAGTTGCAATCCAACTGAAGGAGGCCATCAGGCCGGTCCTGCCAGGGGGCCGAGGCTGTTCCTCAGGCACGGGAGATGAGTTTTGGATAAATGAAAACTGGAGAACATACGTCTATAGGTGCGAACCTCCTGTTTTTTTTTTTTTTTCATTGTTCTTTTTTTTTTTACTTATTCTTAGATTTTAAAGTCTGCCCAACATGTAGTGAGAAGTAGTTAGGACCATGAATTCAGGGAAAATGTTCCTTGTTCTTTGGTGGCTTTTACTTTTTTTTTTCTTTTTGTATATAGTTCAAACTTCTCTTTCTACTCGTGGTAAACAATGATTAGCACATGTTCTGTATTTAGCATATAAGTATAAATTTCTGTGTTACCTTCAATCTCATCAGTCATGAGCTAGCAACAATCATATATATATATATATATATATATATATATATATATATATATATATATATATATATAGAACACGTGCTAATCAGTGTCTACCACGAGTTGACATATATATTTTTTTTCCCGGAAATTCTTAAGTGATCTCTGGTCCTTTATTTTCTGTATATCTATATTTTTCTTAAAACCTGAATTTTTGTGTTTAGATTGATACAGGTTTCCTATATTTTTTCTCATACTAGCATTAACAGCTCAGCATTTTTAATTCATTCTTTCAAGATGTTTGTAAAACGGTGTTCGCTATCCCATTTTCATCATGTCATCTATTTGTATTCCCGTTTTCTCTTCTGTTGTATTTCCTCTTAATAATCCATTTTGTGTTTTTATTGGACTTGTTCACAAAACTATATTTTTTGTTTTGCAATTGGATGTATTTGTTGCTCTAAACTCTCTTCATGATAACGATGTAGGTTATATATATATACCTTCCTAAGGATGTCTTAGAACACCCATTTTCTCTTAGTTCCCCTTCAAGACCCGTGTTGGAAATCGTTGCATGTGTCTCATGGCTCGAGAGGCAATCTAATTGTTTTTCTGGATTGCCTCAGTATCACTTGACGCGGCATTCAGTAGCAGGGAAGATTCGATTTACCTCCTTTGCTGACGAGACATCTGCTTGAGCAGGAGGAAGACAGGCCTGGAGGCTGACGTTGCAGAGACGGTTGGCGGCGTAGGAAGGTAACATCACTGTGCTGTTGAGTTTGTCTTTACTGCTGCTTTTTAACTTTGCAGTAACATGCTGACGATGACGTAATGAAATGTATATTTTGTTGCTTATCCTCTCGTACGTCACCTTGATACTCTTAAGTTGCATCTTTAAAAGAAGAGATAGAGAATGTTGACTTATTTCTTCCCAGTAACTGAATTTAGGAGTGGAACGCAATTTGCATATTTGTTGCGGCAGCCGCCAGGTGTCGCCGTCGATGCAGTGACCAACCGCTAAGGCAATCTAACAAGCTCTTTAATGCCTTGATCTTGACGTACAGCCCTTGAGCACGTGGCACGACCTTAGCCTATGATGACCTAGCCTTTCAAGTGACCCTTTAAGAATCAGGTCAAAGGCCGTCGGGCTTAGGGATCGTGGCCTGTCAAGGGGTTAAAGGCCAAGTTGTCCAAGTTAGAGTGAGTGGCAGATGTCGATTCGTGGTTGAGTGGAAGTCTTGCGGGTAGTAAAGGGAGAGAGAGAAGAGAGAGAGAGAGAGAGGAGAGAGAGAGAAGGGTGGAGGTATGATTCTTTCAATATCTATACTTCATTCATTCACTGACTCGTTAATTGATAGATTATTGATTCATCATGGTGAAAAGGAATAAGGGAAAATAAAGAGAAGGAAAGATTAGAGTAGAAGGGAGAAATAGCGTGCTGGAATAGGAACGGGATGGGAGAAAGACAGGCCAAGGATGGAAAGGTAAATAGAATACAAAACAGTATGAAGGCGTCAGGAAGGAAGAGGAAAGGGATACGATAGAATATTACTAAAGCGAGAAAACTGATAAACACAATAAAGAAAACAGTAGAAATAGAAAAGAAGTAATGGGAAGTTGAAAAAAAAAATGAGTGGAGAAAATTATGGGCTGAAAATTCTTGAGAACGTAAGGTACGTGTGTACCATGATGTACCAGTGTGTCTTCCTGTTAAAGTGAGATATTTAGACAAAGTGATATTGCGGCGGAAAAAGGTTAGTGGCCCACGACTCAAAGAAAGTGGGAAGCGATGCAGCGGAGGATGTGATCCTTGGCGGACCTGACGTAAACATTCACCTGCTCGGAGTCTGAGAACCTTTAGCGGACCAGCCCGGGAATGATATCCAGTTCCATTTCTCATTTCATAAATCGCGTCCTTCCGCCATTCAGACATTCTCTAGCATGTATGAAGGGGGCCAAACGAGGTTCGAAGGAGCTGTGAAGAAGTGTTAAGTATCAGTTTTAAAAAGCTTTTGATATAAACTGTTATGGTTAGATAATTACTCCAGGACCATATATACGGTGAGAGTGTTTATGGTCTTACACTTATCTCAAACACTTGAAAGTGCTCAAGATCTTGGAGTGACACTTCTCACTTGGCACTGACGGCCTTAATTATCCTGGCAGCTAATAGGGCTGTCACGAAGAAGCGCCAAAGCCACAGAGACATAGCGGATTTGATCAGTAACAAGAAAAAAAATCCTCATTTTAGGGCGAATAATATCAGGCAGATGAAATTTTTGGTAATATCGGAGATTAAACTACAAAAGTGCCAATAGAGCATCGTTATACATATGTAAATTAAGATGGTTTCTTGGGCAGCTCTTCCAGAATATTTGAATCTCTGGTGGCGTCATGATGTAAGAATGTGTGTATGTGTCTGTATATGTGTGTGTGTGTGTGTGTGTGTGTAAAGATTCACGAACATGAATAAAGAAGTGTCTGGCAGCTTCCCAGACCATGGTAAACAAATATGGCGGGCGGTTCCCTAAGGCGACACGACGGGGCGGGGTTGGTAATAATATGGTATTACCAGGTCGATGACACGAATGTATTCTTGCTGCGCTTACTTACGATTCACTTACAGTACGTTAGTTACGATACAGATACGTTACGTTACCTTACTTGTAATTTGATTATGGTAATGATGAAAGAGAGGGAAATATAAGAGGTAGACACGATGGCGACAGAAATGACACTGATTGTATATTCAAAAATATGCGAAGATATGAAATAATGTGATACAGAACATAGGAATCAGTGAAATGAATTATTGTCAAAATGGAAAAATATTATTGATTGAAAATATTAGCTATGGGTGAGATGACAATATAATATAATTTGTGAACATGGAGATATTATATTCGAGCTGAAACCTCAGAATGAGTATTCAATAATCGATATCATAGTCAAGGAGAAATTCAGTATAAAGAAGAAAATAATTACCAAAAGTTAGGTCTGATGAATCTATAATATAAAAAAGTATCAAGCAGTGTGAACTCCCTTAAAAGTATTTTTCTGCCGTTGCCGTATGATTATAATCATAATTTTATTGGTATTTATGAATATAGTACATCCATACAACCTATCTTGCCTTGATGGGTTAGCCAGGCCAAAGATACGCCCTTAAGAACTTCACTGTATCTTAGTATTCGTATAGAGACTGTGGGTCTTCGGCAAACTTTGTCGAGATCTCCTTACATAGGCCAAGCCCGGTAATTAAGAAGGTTTAATTAAACGCACCGAAAAAGATCTGCTAATCGGCTTGCGCAGACCTCGGTTGTGTTACACAACAGTGGCGGTGGTGGTGATGTGTGCGTACGTTCAGGATACATACAGTTACAGTGCTGAGATGCGGGACTGTAATATGGTAGCTTCGTTAGCCACAATAATGCAGTTTTCGAGCGCTGGATGACGAAATCACACTCTTATGTGGACGCCTGGATCGCTGTCTCAGCTGACAGGAATGAAGCGTCGCCTTTCCCTGATCCTCTCGGGGAACAGCGACATTGAGCTTGGTGGCCACGCCCATACGATTAACACTATCGGCGTAGCTAACCAGATTGGCTTCATAAATACTCGGGCAGCTTTGAAGGAAGTCAGTCAAGCGGTCAGCACACCTGACCCTGGACACCAAGGCAAGTTTGTCGCATAACGTGAACGACACTGTAAGATGCAATGGGGAAAAAATGCTGTAGGATATAAAGACGAAAAAAAGAAAATGACGATACTGTAACATGCAAAGAAAATATGATCAAGATGAAGATAACCAGCCAATTAGTCTTCAACAGAAACCTGCCATGTGTTAGAAAGATCATAAGCCACTGACTTTCTTGCTTTAGAAAGTAATATTTAAGATCTATAAAGCTTAACATAATGTATATTTATAAAGCCGTAAATATTTACTCTTCCAAATCAAGAGTAATCGTTTTTGTCTTTTTCTAGTCCTCTCCCTCTCTCTCTCTCTCTCTCTCTCTCTCTCTCTCTCTCTCTCTCTCTCTCTCTCTCTCTCTCTCTCCATTCCTCCCCATCATCGCTTGCCACCCCCGGCATGATCCCCCTCCCCCGCCCCCGGGGCATATGGGAGAGCCTGGACGGCCGCCATGTTGACACACCGGCCTTGCTGCTCAGTAAACACCTGATACGACAAATGTTACCTCGTGGTCAGGGCACGACGCCAGGGTTCGACTCCCGGCCGTCCCTAGGGTAGAAGGGTTTACACTGGCTGGGGACCAACATGGGGTAGGAATGCTGGGGCACTGGCAGTACATTGGGTGGGCCATATAACAGAAACCCTGATGGTCTGTGACGAGGTCAGCTGCACAGTACATGGGAGAGGTCTTCTGCTGGAGGACAGTACACAGGAGAGGCCATCTGCTGGAGGGCAGGAGCTGGGAGAGGTCTTCTGCCGAAGGACGGTTGCAAAATCATTCATTCCTAATCTGTAAAGAAGGAGACAGGGCAGTAGAGCGAAAGGCTCCTGCCCAGCCACCACTCCCTCCGGCCAGCAGCTGGCAGGAAAGTAGCTGTAAGGGAAAGGAACATCATTCAGTAGTGAGTGTTTTGACCCGACATAGGAACCCTGAGATACAGGGAAGTGGAGGGACGTGGCCAGGCAGGGAGCGATGGTGATGTGATGGCAGTGGGGGAAGAACATTTTGGGCCCTGATACAGGAAAGATAGGAAGGGGATGCGTGATAGTGGTGTGGAGGTAGGGAGAACAGAGGAGGGAGAGTGTGGAGGGTGTGACTGAACCCAGATGGCGAGGCTAACAACGCCCGGGGGGCCCACTGACGCCAACACTTCTTTGTTAAAATAGAGTGAAAGAAAACGGTTGCTATTTTTATATCCAATTTGATTTTTACTTCAACTTTTCTCCGGCCAGAGACCACTGTGGTACATTTGACTTTACGATGAGGATGAAAGACAAGGAAGCCTTCCCGCTACTGGTATCGGCCGGGTTGCAAGGGCAGGGGGGATGGGGAGATAAGCGACAGAGAACATCTCGTCCTTGCCACCTCAAGATATCATTATGTTAGTCAAAATGTTGACGTAATTCATTTATGGCACGTTGTGAACCTGGTGGGGGCTCGGCATTTGTCTATTAGGTCCCCCGACACCACACTGCATACATTTGATGACCCTAATGTGTCCTCATTTGCCTAAATATTACGAACTTTAATGAACAGTGTTTCCATCTGACGTGGGTGTATGTTGGACGATGTGAGTGTCATGACTGAAGCTGCTGGATCAGGTTGGTTGTCATGATAGTTTTAGATTTCTTGAAGGATCTAAGAAACATTCGGCCGTCTCTAACGGTTGATATTTCTGTACACCAGCTTCGCACATCAGCACATCCTCGTGGGCCACCTACACAATGAGAGTGGATGTGGTATTAGAAAGATCTTCAACATTCACAGGTGTTCAAGATTTTTCGATTTGTGGATACAGCTTGACGCTGACGGCCTCAGTGGCCCCGGCATTTGATAGACCTAAAACCCAAATAACCAAACAAACTAACAGCGAATTAAACAACAAACCAATACATCTTCTGAGAAAGGTAAGGGGACGCCACGGGAGGAAATATGAAGTGTTGATTCTGTTCATATATATCTGTTTGGTTTGTGTTTGTTATGCCAGGTCGATGTTCTGAAATGGGAAGATTCAGTCGACCAAGTGCCACTGTTGACTCACTCTTGTGCTGGAGTTATGTGGATAAGACTTGATCGGTGTACTCGTGTAGGTGGTATACAGACCCGAGTCTCTGTCTGGCAACCTCACCCACACACCTCAACAGACCATCAACTACACATCTCAAGTTGACGAACAAACAGCCAACGCTGGACCTGTGTTTACCAACGACCCCAGCCTTCCAGGGTCGCCCCTAACGAGCAAACGGTTGTTTAATTACCTTGTTGGGTCTGTAATCGCTCAGGATTACGTGTAATTCACTATGTGGAGGTGGAGGCCCGGAGGCCGGGGTGGAGGGGACACCAGGTGGATACAAATGGGAATTTTGTGCTTAGTGAGGGATCTGCTGGAGTGCCTGGTGTCGGAGGAGAGAGGAGGAGGGAGGGCGGCGGTGATAGCAAGGTTTTTACCAGAGCAAATCCTGAGATGAGGTGGCACGAGAGAATGTTACAAGTGGTGTGACGTGTTCAGCTGTTGACGTGCGTTGGGGGACGTGGGGTTGACGTGTGTTGGAGGATTTGTGGTGGAGACGTGGTGTTGAGGAATAAAGTATTGCTGCTGTACACAGCCGGACAGAGCTGCTTCAAAGGAAATGAAGATACAAACTCGAGCGACCCGTTTTCTGTACCGGGCTAAAGACGTAATCTCTTGTGCTGCACTTGGCCTTGTTACCACGATAAATGTTACGTGTTGTCACGTGTCGACAAGGTAACAAGGTTACGGCAGGATGTGGGACCAGGGTGGATCAGGTCACAGCTAGATGTGGGTCCAGGTTAGGTCAGGTCAATATGATGACGATTTACCAATGGAGAATTCGAACACAGGCCTACCGCACGGCAGGTCGATACGCTGTTCATTGGTTCACGAGGTGTCCAAAGCTTCTTATCTCGGACCCACCTATGGTCCGTCCATGAGGAACCCCGTCACATCTCGTGACCTGAGAGACTGGGGAAGGCCCGCGCTCACAAGGGTCGTAGGTAACGTCAAATCAGTAATGTAACAAGCGCGGGACACATGCAATAGATGACAGAGATTTATCTATGGACGAGCAGGATTCGAACCCAGCTCCCGATGAAGAGTAACCGTGTTGTCAGCAAGTGATGATGTTGCGTGTGTGTTACACTGCGAGCATGTCATGACATTTATTACACATAAGGACAGAGAAGTATGGCCGCTAATCCTGCCAGTGGCTGGCCGGTACCCTGCCTGCCTGCCTGATTGCCTGCTTGGGTTCGAATCCTTCTGGCCCATGTGTCCATCCAGTACACGTTAAAGATGTCTAGTTCAAAACGTTCACAAATGTGGGAGGAAGAGGTCGAGCTGGGGTCAGCTTCGCCTCGTTTGGTTAAGACGATCCGCCGGACGTCAAAAAATGAATGATTTAATTCAGGCAAGGATGAGGAAGGAGAGCAGTGGTGCGGGAGGGTGAAGGATGGAGGAAGGGTTATACATACAGAGGGAGTGAGAGCTAGGAAGAATTAGAGAGAGGGGAAAGATGAAGGTAGAGGGAGGAAGGGAGGTTTGTAAAGAGAGAAAGTTAGAGGCTTGGGGAAGAAGACAAATAGATGGAGAGAGAGAGAGAGAGAGAGAGTAAGGAGAGAAAAGAACATTTTGTGTGTCCTCATTAAAGAAACCCGCCAGGCGTGGTCGTGGGCTTTAAATTGGTAGATTTACTTAACATCGATTCCTTTTCTCTGCTGAGGATTCGTGCGACGTTTTTTTTAAGGTGGACTGATCCCCCATAGGGCAGTTAAAGGGTTAAAATAGCGGTGAAATTAGGAGAGAAGCGAAGCTCGAGGGATAGGCCTGCCGGAGTAACCCCTTTGATAAGTTTAGGGACTGGATGGAATGTTGTTCCATTTATTACTCTTTTCCTATTGAAATGTTGCTGAGACTCGCTCGGTTTAGCGATTCAGGGCTGTTTAAAGAGCCCTGAGGGCCAGGGCCTGGACAGTGTTGGCCCTAATTGGCTGCTTAACTGGCTGGTTAGCTGGTTCAGTTCCTATGATGACATGCAGGTGACCTGGACCTGTCGTGACCTGGTTCGCTCGATGACCTCCCCGCGTTCCCAACAACCACTGACCCTGGCCCACTACACGTCTCCCGCCTTGACTTAACAAGTGGTTAATTGTTCCGTGCAGGGAGTCTGCCTTCCCAACGACGCTGAGCTGCTCCGTAGGGCCAGAAGAACTGCTGTGAATTTGTTTTAGCCAAAAATTTGAATTCTGAGATTATAGTTTCAGGTTTACCAGGATATCATGTGAAGTGAAGCATATCCATTTTTGGATATGCTTCTTAGTTCTTAATTGTTTATCATTCATTCTCGAATTATTAGGTAGGGAAATGTGAAGAGTTGACCAGAAGTTTTAGTTTTTATATCGTGATGAAGATGGTTCATAAACTTAATAAGAACAAAGCTTTCATTTATTCTTTTTTTCAGTCATGAGTCAAAGATTTGATGACGTCATATAAAGTCAAAATTTTACTGAAATGTAGGAAACTCGACAAAAGGTTTGTTACTCTTGTCTCGCTGGGACGATCGACTTTACTCGACGCTGGCTCTCGGTTCAGTAGCTTGTCTGTTGTGCTTGGTCTCTGGTCTGTGTCACACTACTCTTTCTCTCTCTCTCTCTCTCTCTCTCTCTCTCTCTCTCTCTCTCTCTCTCTCTCTCTCTCTCTCACGAGCTTCCGTTGTTTAAGCCGTCCAGGGCTAACGAGGCCATTCACGATACCACCAATTAGATGTCATTCAGTAAGCAGTGACATTTTAAGGTCAAGTAGGGGGGGTGCTGAGGGGGGGTGGGGCGGGTGGCAGCTCCCCAGGCAGGACATGAGGGGGTGGGAGGGCGGAGAGGGAAGATGTTCTATGGGAAGACTAAAGGGAACAGAAGGTGGGGGGGGGGTGTCGTAGGCAAGGTGATGGCCGAGGCAAATAGAAAACAAAAGACCATTTGAGGCTGTGCACTATGATGCCGAGAGCACGGACCACAGAGATATTGTTAAGATGCCATCATACCAGACATACAGTGTTGATTTGTGTACTTTGAAGGTAATGATGTAAAGTATTTTACAGAACGGGGAGTGTCAGTATTCCGAGATGTAGTATAAGGAAACATTACCAAACCTACGAGTCCTGCTCAAGAAGCTCACGTTATCAGTCTCATTACAAAACATGATGTTGTAAGTTCGGAAGCCAGGCAGCTGGGCCCTCTAGGATGCCACACACCAACACATCCAAAACAAATCCGTTTCCGTTTTGTATGCAAATTACTGTAGTACCAGGATACTGGTAGCAGCCGGCCTCCCGGTTTGCACTTACTTACTTGTCTGGCGTGTTGATGCGCCGGTGTCTTATGTCCTCGTACGTTGGGAAGAGAGTCTCGAGGTCTGAAGGGGTATGTAACGCCCAGTGGGAGAATCATCTCGTAGGTACTCGTAGGTAGCGAGGTAATCTCTCTCTCTCTCTCTCTCTCTCTCTCTCTCTCTAATGGTTTTATTCTATGCAGGAAATTATTTTCCTTCTTGTCCTCAAGTTTCGTCGTGATGCCGAAGAAATGTGAAGTTGCCTTGTGATTCTCGGTGACATTAGCGAATGACTCTCAGCAATGGCGGACACTCCCTCCCCTACCGTTCCTGATTAGACGCAAGAGGAAAGAGGCCGTCTTTATTTTCCCCGTCCTTAATCCTGGGGAATCGTTCCTCTAAAGACGACTAATTTCGAATACTCCTTTCGCCTGACCCGACAGTGGACGTTGATTCCTCGTATCGTCTTTCTGCTGCAGGATGAGTTTGAGACGCGTTCCATCCTTGTGACCGAGTGATGCAAGCCAGCCGGAGTCTCTCCTGCAGTGGCTGCTCGTTACGCTGGCCGAGACCATTGTCTCATGTTCCGAGCGATGTTTACAACGACGGAAGACACTCAACAGCTCTCTCAGGTAAACACTTCGCTCAAAATCCTTCGGCAACCGGCACACAGTTGTTGAGTCTAGAGACTGAGGGGCGACAGATCTCTCATACTCGCACAGTGAAGTTGGTTAAGACGGATGTGGTTCCTTTTCGCGTTTTGGGATCATCTGGCGGTGTGGCAGCGTCCGAAGTCCTTGCTTTCTAAACTTCCCTCCTTTGTCTTTCCTGCTTCTTTCTCATCTTTGTGCACAGCTTCCTCTTGCATCGGTTCTCTCCTTAAATGAACTGCTTTCCTGAGCCAGCCTTATACGCTCTTATGATGGTGAACTAACACTGTACGCTCGTACGCTGGTAATTCCACTTGACGCACTTCCACTTAGTTTCCCTCCCTCCCCACACCCTCATACGTATTACTTTTCTCGCACTGAACTTATTACTGTCATTATAGTTTGAACTTTTGCAATATATTTTAGCGGGAAAGGCTTGGAAACGGCACTTTCTGTGTGGAGACCAGCCACGCGACGGCTGACCGTCATGATGAGACCACCTCATAACCCTTCTCTCACATCGAACAACACAGCCGTTGGACTGCCTTCTTTCTCTCCTCTTTTTCCCTCTTCCTTCATCCTCTCCGCCTTTGATAGTCAGATCTACAATTACCTACGCAGCTCTTGATTAATATCTTCATTTTTCCCTCGAGATGATCATGATTAGGGTACGTTTTGCTCTTGCCTCGGCGGTCACTATGAAATGGAAATCTGTTTTGCATAATAGATCCCTGAATTTTGGAGGCGCCAATAAATCCAGCCAACGCGAATGGAAAAATATAATTGCATCCGTATCCGCCAGGGGAAGGGAAGCGGCTGTTCCGCTGACCCTCCGTACCCTCTGACGCGTATAAACTCCAGGAAACATTGTCATCAGATCATCTCCGTCACTCAATCAGATTTAGCCAGCGGAGTGTGGGATCGGATTCCTCTCTTGCCAGGTTATCAGACCTGAATCTCTGGCAACATGGAATCTGAATATCAATTACGAGGCTCAAACTAAGTCCGGATAAAGAGTTTCGTGACCTTCTGATCACGTTTTATTAGGCTCTTAGTGTCCGGGGACTGAGAGTGTTAGTTCAAAAGATGTCCTGTCGGTTCGTAATCATAGTCTGTGAAAATAGATGAAAGTTAATTTGCGTAACTTTACGGCCTAGAAGGGTTTACCCAAGTCCTAAAACTTAGTCGTTCTTGAATCTAATAGGGAACCTGATGGGGTGGGGACCCGCATCCTTCTTTCTCTTGTGACTTTTTAGATTTATACAAAAATCCAGAGGTTAACCTGGTCTCCGCCAGGTGGACAGTCCACCTGACTTCTGCTTCCCTATATTTCCTTTCGTAATTTTGAAGTTTTTCTGTTTATCCTTTTCATCTTCCCTTCAAATATGACCTGTGGAACATCTGACCCACAGGAACACAGCACATCAGTCAGTAAGGTTGTTCTGGTCTAGATAAATCCCATCACTTCGTCGGATAATGTAGTTGAGTAAGTTATTAGAAATTTCTGTATGTGAATTCGAGTTGCCCAACCACCCATACCAAGTGTTCACTAACAGCCTGATGACTTGAAGGTAGTCTTCTTCCCAAACATTTTGTCATCTCCCAATGACTCTCTCTCTCTCTCTCTCTCTCTCTCTCTCTCTCTCTCTCTCCCTCTCTCTCTCTACGCAGATCCCTGCTACCTCAGACCCGAGAGTCCTCATCCACACTTTTTGTAAATTGCCTTCCTTCCTTCCTTCCTTCCTTCCTTCCCAGCCTTCTCTTTCTTCCCCACTTCTCTCCCCGCCCACCCCTCCCCTCACACAAGTTCCCACCCCCTCTCCTCCCCAGCCTGCCACGGGGTGGGTGCACCTTCCTGCCTCTCGCTCTCTTGTGTGATCATCGAGAGATTGGTCAGACCTGCCCTATGAACTCTCTCTCTCTCTCTCTCTCTCTCTCTCTCTCTCTCTCTCTCTCTCTCTCTCTGAATCCTGCTGCGTCATACGGTCACCAACGATACAAATCATTAGAGAAAATTCAGAAACATCTCACGAGTAAGACCAAACTGCTCTACGTTATGGAGATTATTTCCTTCTTGCGATGTATTGAGTTTCTTTCAAGCTGAATATTGTTTTAGAATAATTTTTGTGTTTATAAACAGAATATAGAAATAAACATTTATTTTTAGCAGTATTTTAAGTAACAGTTTGCGTTATAAACAGAGGCGAACTTTTAATGTTGCTAAATATATTCAGATTGTAGCTCTATTTTTTTCATATTTAGCGAGGGATAAAAACGCAGCGAGCGTATATAACCTTACAATTATTATGTTTGCGTGAAGGTGTTCGATTGACAGTTGTACAGTGATGGTTACAGCCTTTGATAAAGTCCCTCTCAGTAACTGGCACTCAAGTCCAACCAGCCAAATTATACTTTCACGTAACGATGCCTGTTTAAAGACCATTCTCCAGTCTGTCTGGAGCTGTTAGTCAGAATACATATACACTGATTATGTGTAAGGCTATTGGTAGGGATTCTAGCATAATGACCTTCACTTGTTGATAACCAACCAATCTCACAATTTACACTGAATTTGATGGCGTGATCCATCTCACGCAGTGTTGCTACTAACGTTATGGTAACGACCCCTGCTTTGTGGCGGTCGTGACGACCCACCAGTTGTTGTGGTGGTCGTGGTGATCCAACTGTTCTGACCTGCAGGATTAATGATACTCGCTGCCCATCAGAAAACTCGTCCTTACCGGCCTAAAGGGCGACCCTGTCTCCCTCCCTCACACTCGACCCCAGAGCGAGGGAGATCTCCACCTTCAGGGCTGCTGAACGACCTGCCCGGTGCTGGGAAAGTCTTAATGGCTAACAGACAGTCGTCGATTAGGCGAGGGGAACCCGCCAGTCGTCTCTTAAAACTTGCTCGTCAGTCGCTGGAAGCAACAAGTTCCTCGCTAAGTTTGGCACTGTCCGTTTCTGAGAGTTTAGAACCTGTCTTGGTTTTCCCTGGTCGATATCTGGGCTTTTTATATGTCATTGTTGTACTGAAGATATATATATATATATATATATATATATATATATATATATATATATATATATATATATATATATATATA
>JAYMFT010415320.1:0-17969 GCA_038088735.1 Panulirus argus | reverse complement strand
AGAGAGAGAGAGAGAGAGAGAGAGAGAGAGAGAGAGAGAGAGAGAAAGAGAGAGAGAGAGAATGATCAAACTGTAAGACTATTGAAGAATTCAGAAGCGAAACTTACCGACACAGAAGAGGAGGATACACGAGACAAGCTGACTGTTAATGTTTCACATCATACTTACCATAGAGGGCTCTTGAGCTCCCGCCACACCTGGGTTGGGCTGGAGCTGGCACCAGGGGGAGAGGCATTGACACCAGAAGTCTTCAGAGACGCCAAAAGGCCCCTCGAAGGGGGTGGACCTGCGCTGCGCGAGTCTCACGGACCAAAAGGAAACATAACACCGTGCGTTCAGGGTTAGGGAAGACCGCTCGAGTTGTATTGAGATTTCAGTTCAGGAGGATCGTGTACCAAGGAAATGGAACGGTGCAAATGGCAGGACCTCTCCTCTCGAAGAATAAACGAGGAACGAACTCTCATCTTCAGGATCCGTGTCACCAGCAATCGTCACCTACAAGTTGATGGAGAAGACGACCATATATAAATAGATGGCTTCAAGCTGGTGGGAGTCACTGGAATTAAAACCCATGGGTCCATATGGAGATCATGCTTTATAAATCTTTCTGGTCTCTACGAGAGTGAGCAAATCTTAGGAAAAAAAATGATGGTTCACTGGGCTCATTATGTTCTCACTTGTCAAAAGAGGCTTTCGGTACTGTTCCTCGCCGAAGGTTGATGAGGAAGATGAAATTCCAGGATTGATTGAAAGTTGCCTGATTAGGAGAGATCAGGGAACACATGTCAGGGGCATGTTTTCAATCCAGGCCAAAGTGAGAGGTGAAGTTCCCCAAGGCTTGGTATTTGGACCGTAGTTGTTTCTCATCTCTGTAAATGACTCGCTTGACGGGAATGAATCATACTTAGAATATGTCTACCAGTGATACCGAGCTCTTGAAAGGAGCAGAAGGTATTAGGTAACGACTTGTTTCAACAACACTAGGAGCAAGTGCAACAGTAGGTCGAAAAATGCGTACAATGAAAAAGGGAAAGGATGACAACACCCCAGGTTTCACCATGATACTGGGAGAATCGGAGCCACAAGAATAGATTTCTTAAGGGATATCATGGCATTAACATTATGCCTAGGTATCATTAACAGTATGCCTGGGTATCATTAACAATACGCCTGGTTTATCATTAGCAATACACCTGGGTTATCAATAACAACACGCCTGGGTCATCATTAGCAATATGCCTGGGTCTTCATAAGAAACATATCATTAAGAAGGTCGCAAGAGCAGCAAACTTCATCCTGGCTGGTGTCCAAGACGGCATTCATTTAAGCGGACTTTGAGATGTATAGGAAGATTTGACGCGTCATCGACCTAAGCTGTGATATGCAGTTGAGGTTTCCTTACCTGAAACACAGAACTGTTGGAGAAGGCCTTAGGGAACGTGTCTAGGATGATGCCAATAATCAAGAGGACTGGTTTGCAGGGAGAGAAGTCCTGAAAGTACCCACGCTGGAGAACAGGAGGGTAAAGAGAGACTTTAAACACCTGGTGGACCACCGTGGTGTTTACACGGAGCAGGTCTTTAAATCCAGGAGGAACTACGTAACCAGAGGAGGTAACAGGAGCCAGGGTAGAAGGCGAGTCAGGAGAGAAGTAGCGGACACATTTCGTCAGGAATTCAGTAAACGCGTGGAATGAGTTCATTAACGAGCATGTAGAGAGCAGTTAGCGCTGTAAGATTCAGAGGTGTGTGTGACAGATATGCAAGGTTTAAGTGGTTGCGTCCCACGAATGTGTAGCTTTATTCTCATGTGAACAGTCGAGGAATTAATCAGGTAATAACGCGTACGCACTCTCACACACAGGGCGGAACAGGGCCTCGATAGGAATATGATATGGCAGGGAATAAGCCGCAGAAATCTGTGTGTGAGAGAAACCTGCTATAAGGGACCCACCTTAGGGAAATAGTAAAGGAGTCAAATTCTGCTGGCAAATATTAGAGCTTTTTTCCAACATTTGGATAAAGATATATTGAGCAAGCTGATCACATCCTACATTAGGCCAAAACTAGATTATATGCTGTTTGAGACTCGAAAGAACTAATAGAGAAGGTCCAGAGGATTGCAACAAAGATGCTACCACAATTAAGAGAACTGGGTTACAGGGGAAGGTTTAGACTTGCTCACGATGGAAGCGAGAAGAGTAAAGGGTGACCTGTTCACAACCTTCAAGTTGTAAAACCTGTTTGATGATGTCAGTTTTGGACAGTTCGTGGAAAGGTGCGAGGATAAGAACAATCAGAGACCATAACATGAAATTAAGAGATAACTTGTTAAGAAAGACGTAAGGCAATTATTACATAGTATGAGAGTAGTGGAGGAATGGAATAAACTGACATTGAGGTAGGGAATCTAGAAAAGAAGCAAAAGTTTAGAAAGTTGTATTATAATAGTGAAAGTTCAAGAGATGGGGCCCCACGAGTGGGGTACTCTCTCCCCTTACTGTAAAAAAAGGTAGTTACACACACACACACACACACACACAGGCACACACAAGCACAGACACACAGAAATACACACACACACACATTGTTTCTTTTGAATAAGCCTGTGTTCCCTCCTGCGTGGAGTCCCAGCTTGAATTATGTGACCTTGTCTGGCTCAGGCCTGGAGGTCCGACTTAACATACCAGACGCTGGTCCCCGGGGAGGCGGGCTGGCGGGAGGAGGAGGAGGAGGAGGAGCGGCCAGGGTTGCTGGGCGCTCCGACAAGCACTGAGGTCTGGAGGCTCCCTCCGCCGCCGTGTTGCTGTTTCTTAACGCTCCTGTTCCTGCGACGTTGCCCTGATTTACGCGTCCTAGTTTCATGCCGTGTTCCCTGTTCCGTTTGTTAGTTCGTTGCTGTTGACAGTCGGGAGTGTTTCCCTCAGTGCTCTGCTCCCTGGTGTTGTTGGTGCCAGTTAACTTGCTCTCCCCTTCCACCCTCGTCATACAGTTGGCCCGACTCTTCCTCCTCCCCCTCCCTCTATCATCAGCTTCGCCAGCGTATTTTCTTACGTTTCATCCTCCTTGCATACGTCTTTTTCTCCCCCTCTCCCGCAGGCGTCGAGCCCCCTTGCTATATTTAGTGTTCCTATTACTGCCAGATGTGGTACTCAATCACTGCTGATTATCTGTGGCCGCATCTCTTGTGGACGGGGCCGGCGGGCCGGGGGCCCTTATTAGCCAAGTTGATTGTCATCACGGCTGATGCAGGAGTGGGTGACGCTGCTGCCGCCCCACCTCATCATGATGGTGATGGCGAGAGTCGTGGCGAGCCTGGTGCACTAGTGGTGATGCCGAAGACGACCATCCATGATGGCGTTGGTGTGTTGCGAGTGATGGAGCTGAGGGGCGGGGATTGTGGTGCTGGTGGCAAGACGCCTCTGGGGAACATAAACCGCCTCCTTGCTACAGGCTAGAGAATGCTCTCGGCAAGATACTGCTGCTGAGGACCTCGAGATCCTGCCGGGGACGTGATGCGAGATGCCGTTGGCGAGACACTTGGCAGGGCAAGCTGCTGCTGCGATGCTGCCGATAAGACGCTGCTGGCGAGATGATAAAGAGATGCTGCAGTAAGATACCTGAGAGGCTGTTGCCAGGTTCCTGGTAACAGGTTCTGAGAGGTTGATCCTCAAGGAAGCTCCTCCTTCAGGTTGCTAAGGATGGCTCCGATGGCAAGGTGGCGGTGCTGGTGTTCACTGAGGGAGGCAGCAACAGCAGCAGCGAGTGCCTGAGTCTCGAGCCGGCGTGAGGGAGAAAGCCCAGCAACACGGGGTCAGCAGGCCGGGCCGCCCTCTGCATTGATCTAAGGCAGAGCATCCTGGCTCCTGCCGGGGAGGAAGGGGTGAGACGCTGCTGCCGCGGGTCTTCTACTAAAGTTTCACTGCCTGTGCAGGGCTTCCCTGTAGATTACGAAAAAAGAAAGTAGGATTTTTCTTTTAATTGCCATTATATTTTTTTATACTAAATTGCCCCTTTGTCTTTAGTGAGGATGCGTCTTAAACAGATGAATAATGACTTGATTTGTACACATCTAGTCACAAGGTGTCAAGTGCAATGTACTGAGTCCAGAGCCTAACATCTTCAACCACGACCGCTACATATATACCCTGGTTCAGCCCAGAGACAGCGTTCCTGACCCTGACGCATTCACGGGCCGCCCAAGGTCGAGGGCATAAAGTTCGAATCCTGGTTGCGGTAGTAGGTCCGCAGTCAACCCAGCTGTTCATCCACGCCGAGGGGTTAAACTATAAGATGGATACCTGGCTCAGGCTAGGATGTTGTTAGGGAGCCTCGCTGGGTAGATAAATGCGTCGCTTGGGATGTATGTGTCGATTCTGGAGCCCAGACGGACAGGTTAGAAAAGATACATTTGTGTAAAGTCCAAAGATAGATAGCTCAGCTTGGATATATAGATGTATTCATGTGGAGCTCCAGGTGACCTGTTGTGTCAGGAAGCGGAACAAAGATGGACTTGCTCGTTCAGGATGGATGATGCACGTATGGGACACCCAGAGCTCTGGACGGCTCGTGCCTAGTGGATGTCCGTGTGGAGCCCAGGTGGACAGTGTGGCCAGTGTAGATTCAGTGTCAGGAGCCGTAACCAGGCTACGTGGATTATAATGTAGCGTCCGTTCAAAACAGGAGCTCGTCTTCACCCCTGTACCGCTACAGGCCGCAGTAATATTACCATCCGGATGGAGGAGAAATCTGTTCTTGTACGAGCGGCAGTGTCATCTTAATGACCCACAGTTTTATCTCTGGCCATTTTCTAATCTTCTTGTGGACTGGAGAAAGCGGTGGTGACGCGCTTTTTCAGATCCGCAGCTGTGTATTTACTTATGAGGTCGTTTAGGGACTGTCTACTCTGTCCGTATTTTCACCATTAGGGGAAACAAAGAGGCCAACAGAAGAAGCGCTGTGGATTACCTCATGATTCTTAAGAGACTGGCTTCAGCAATGGAAATGTAAACGGGGAAAGTGATCGCGGGGTAGGACAGGAGGGAGTCGAAGTGAATAATAAAGGGTTCGATCACCAGTAATGTAAGGAGTGGGACACGTTAAGTGTAATGATTACTCCTGACTCTGTTGTTATGGTGGTACTCAACCCCGACCTCCTCGTCCAGCGAGGCTTCGACCTCCTAGGGTCTAGCACTGCTTGGTCCTGACCCCTGACTCGGGCCCTCACACCTCTTGTGACACTGCCAGGGAGGTAAAGTTTCTTTAATGAGCAGCAAACAAGACTGGGCACGGGAATTTGATTTTCATTTTATGGGAGATAATTGTTTCTGTAGCACTGAGAGAGAGAGAGAGAGAGAGGTGGGTGGGGTGGGGGGCATTACATAAACAGGTAACAGGCGACCTTTTGGGCTGTGTCAAAATTATCTTCTGGAAAAAGAAAAGAGAATCTTTCTTCCCGTCTGTCTAGATATTGATGATTTACGTAATAGAAAAATATTCCTCTACTCCCACCTCACACGAATCTATTGTTCCGGCATTTGTGACATTGAGAGGCACCTTATTTCAGAGTTTACTGACCCCGTGTGTGTGTGTAAAGAACTGTTTTTCTGTATCGGTGCAAAGCCTTTCTGACACTAGGAGTCTAAACCTCGTAACCCATTGTTTCTGGTACTGTATTCTTTGAGCAGTGTGTCCACATTGATGTTCTCAGAATTCTTGAGAACCTCAGAGACTCCTGTAAAGCCAGCACGGAACCATCGTTTCTGTAAAATAAGCGGCATAAGGTGCTTTTGTCTTTCCGAAGATCTGTGTTTAGTCCCGATATTACGCAGCTTTTCGGGTCTTCTTCAAACCTGTCCTTGGTCGTTTTGATACCGTGGAGACTAGAACTGTACCGCTGCATCAGGATGTGGTCCTACTGCGAGCTATACAGCGGTGAGAAGGTCTTTGATATTTTCCAAAGCAAGTTGCCTGAAGCGAACCCTGATTATCAAGCGACAGCCTTATTTTACTCTGTATATTCCACCTTATTTTCCGCGGTATATTCCAGAATCGTATTGAGAACCCCAGATCCTTCTCCCATTTGCAGACAACAAATTCGTATTCTCTCTCCAAATTGCTAACTTGATATTACGGCGGATATCTTATGTCACATTTTGGAGCAGATTACCAGCACGCTTTCGTAATTTCGGATACCTTTTTGACCGTCCTTGGAGATAATCTTTCGTCGTTTATGTAAATCGTTATCAAGTTTAGTCTCTCATGGGTAGACCTGGTTATGAATCATTTTTGTACTTTTATACAACTTATATGGACCAAGGAATAAGCCTTGTGGTACGCCATTACTTACTCTTAAGAATTTAGGTATTACTACTTTTATTGAATGTTTCTTGGTGTTTACTGTTAGTTAGCCAGCCAATCTCTCATCCAGCTGCGTATATCGATACCAGTATTGAGACTTATCTGGATTTACTCATCGGTGCCGATTAATTATCGGTCCCATTGCCGGTGGAAAGTATGTCATTTGCGCCACCAACAGCCTGCCATGAAGAAAATCCTAATCGTCAACTGCATTGTGAACCAAGACATTTTTATCATGGCCGACGTGACTGTCAGAAAGTGAAAGTGGTTTGAAACACTGCGCTTCTGTGGGAATGATCAAAAGAGAATCTCTCGGACATGATGCACAAAAAACATATAGTCTCCCGAAATTACAGGATTGTGTGTTGTTATTCACAACGTACCGAAGATCTGAGAATTTCCAGTTTTCCCAAGTTTTGTCGACGACTTTTATTTCTTCCAGTATGGATGGGTTGTGGAGCGCCTTCCCAAAGGAACCTGATGAAATATTTAACTTCACGTAGCGGTCGTGTTTTGGACTGTTTAGAAATGCCCTTCGAAGATGTGAGGAGGCAACATCAGCTAAATGACTGCGCCTCCCAGTTGTATATTCCATTAGAAAAGCCTTTCAAATTGGAATGACAGCATCTGCTGCCGCGGAAGCCACGTTAACTATGTGCCATTAACTTCTTTTCTTTTGGGGGTAATCTCAAGATTATCTCCGCAGTATTAAGTCTTCCATGATTTTCCCGCGTACCCAGGCGGGACTAATTGGACGGCGTTCGGAGCGCATTTCTTATCGCTTTCGTAAATGCTGAAGTAACTTTTGCTGGTTTCCAGTCAGCGGCCACTTTCCCCCTCTGGTCATGATTGATTGAGTACTCTCAGCGTTAGAGGAGCAGAGAGACGCAAAAACTGGTATGTCTTGAAGAGCCTGAAGACTTGAGCCTGCAGCGCTTGGCAAGGATAAGAACCAGGGACAAGGAGCCAGAGGAGGCAGCAGGACGTTATACGACCCTTTAGCACGACAGAACGACCCTTCAGCTCGACGGTAAGGCCCTTGGGCATGACAGTCTGGCCTCCAGGTTTAAAAGGTGTCGTGCTCATGGGTCGCACCGTCGTGCTCAGTGGAGGAATCTGCTGGGTCCAGCGTCAAAAGCTGTGGACAAAATGTTGTTCACACGATCACTGCAGAGCGTTCTTGCGAGAGCAGTGCCTTGTTATGACACAGAAAATATTAGTGCTCGCAGCGTACTCTGGAATGGTTTAGGACAGTGGAACGGGAGGTCACATACCCTGGAATGATATAAGACAGATGGAACAGGAGGTAACATATCCTAGAATGCTTTAAGACAGATGGAATGGAAGTTAACATTCCTGGAATGGGTTAAGACAGGTGAGACGGGAGACAACATATCCTGGAATGGTTTAAGAAATGTGAGACGGGAAGAAACATATCTTCGAATGGTTTAAGCCAGGTGAGACGGGAGATAACATACCCTGGAATGGTTTAAGACAAGTGAGACGGATGATAACATATCCTGGAATGACGTAAGACATGAGATGGGAGGTAACATACTCTGGAGTCGTTTAAGACAGATGAAGACCGGACTTGGCATATCCTGGAATGGTTTAAGACAGGTGAGACGGGAGGTAGCATATTCTGGAATGGATTATAACAGTTGAGACATGTCGTTAGGAACAAGACCTGGAATGGCTTGAGAGTGTCTCCAACACTCGCACATCATTATTCTGAAAGAAACCCATTGTTCTTCCAACGCTTCGTTAGCATCATCTGATGATTATTCATAGTAAGGTGGACGCGTCTCGGAACCTGCGTAACACTCGATTTCACCAGATGGGTGACGCTGGTCAGTAATTGCCTCACAGACATTGCGAACCACAGCAAAAATGATGCAGGGGGAAATTCCGCTGGCCGGTGCGTGTTGCATTCTTTCTCATGAAAGTTGTAAACTTGATATATTGAGGAAAGCGTACAACAGAGAGGAGTGATGAAGGCCAGACGGGTGATTGACACATCCAGCGTCCATGTCGTCGAGAAAGTTTCCGATAGACGTTAGGGAAAGCAAGAAGAGGTCACTTCCATGAGTCTCTGACTCCAGAGAGTAATAAGCCACTCGTTACTGGAAACCATCACTCATGAAGACAAAGCACCCATTAAGGCAAGCCACCGCTAGAGATGAGGCGCTTCCAGCACCATCACACTGGCTGGAACCAGCTGTAGAGTGTTCAGTGCGTGTAACCTGAAAGGCAGGGGTTGGTGTGTGCTGAGGGCGGGGAGAGCAGGAGCAAGGCCAGCCACCCTACCCAGACGCCGGGTCGCTCACCCACCCACCAACCTCCTGCTGGGTCATCCACCCACCAGCCACCCGCTGGGTCATCCACCCATACTCACCCGCCGGGTCGCTCACCCACCAACCACCCGCTGGCTCATTCACCCATACCCACCCACCGGGTCGTCCAGACACCACCCACCTGCTGGGTCGACCAGGCAAGCCTCGGCCCGTCAAACAAACATGTAGGCCAGTCGGTCTCAGGGCTGGAGTGAACCGGTTCACAACAGACCAGATGACCCGCCGACCTGGTCATGCAACGCCACAAGTGACGGGATGCTGTCCTCTGTGGCACCGAAGGGAGGGAGGGGAGGAGGTGTGTAGTAGCGTTAGAGGGGTCCTTGCTAGGATCTGTGGTGCGGGGCTTTACCTGGTAATTTCCTCAGAGGTCCTCTGCCTCCGTAGCTCGGGCTGAATCCAAGCTGCTGAGTTGGGTCATTGATCGACCAAGCTGTTGGAGGCCGCGGCCCGCGGGCCCACGTAACCATTACTTATCCAGGGCCTTCTCAGAATTTTCCGCTGTACATCCCATAACGATTTTCAGGGCTGTAGGTAATTTGTTACGTAGTCTTGGGCCCCAGATGATTCAGGTGTTTTCTCTTGAGCTTATTGCACTTTCTGATTTCACCGACAATACTGTACGGTCTTCTGTGCCCTATGTGTCAATCAGGGACTATTTTTGAATGTACATTAGCAACCATGCCTTCTAGGATTTCCTAGCTGTATATAATGATACTTTACCGCGTTAGTGCCAGCTGTGAAGGATCTTTTCATACCTGACTCAACGATATCTCTTTCGCCTTGGAAGGTGACGTTGGTTCTCGGCAGTATTCTGCTCGTGAAGAACGTTTTCAGTGGTTTTCCCTTCCTTCTCTTGAAGGTCTGCAGGATCCACCATACCATCTTTTTGGAAGAGACAGCTGTTGTTGCCTTGGGTGTTTGTTCGCTGAAGGTCAGTCACACTTGTTCCTTCATGGAATAATGGTGTTTGTGTCCCTCCTGTGCTTTTTTTTTTTATCTTTCTTTCTTCACTCTCCATACCAGAGGAGTTGAAACTTTTTCCCGGAAAACTTGTCGTGGCAAGAGGTCCAGCGGAAGTCTTTGCTCATGCGTTTGTAGTTTCTCTGCGTCGTCTTCCGTTAATGAGATTTTCCTCCTTGCTCTCGTACCATCCGCAGAGAATGATGTGAAAATATGACTCATTTTTGCGTCGATGTCAGATGTGAGAATGAGGAACAGATGTGGTACAAGCACGGTTCCTTGGATGCTGAGCTTTTTGCCGTGGAGTCTCTGCAGATGGCCTGATTTACAAGAACGTCTTTTGATATGTCAGCGAGAAAGTTTTGTATCCATCTTCCGATTATACCGGCTATTCCCGTCGTGCGCACTTACTGGGGCTGTGAGATCTTGGTCACGTATATCAGAGGCTATTGCAGAGTGTTTATATACCACATCGGGATTTTATTTGCTCCTCAGTGTCTACAGTTTTATCGTAGTGGTCAAAGAATTGAGAAAGGTAAGATCTTTCCGCCCTGTTACCATGGTGTTCCATGTTGCTGTCTCCATAAAGTTAGTGACTCCACATGTTAGAGTTCTCAAAAAATTGGATAATGTGTGATGTTAGTGTCGTTGGTCGGTAGTATTTTGATATTGCTTTGCCCGACTTCCGTATGGAGTGTGGTAATGTGTGTCACTATCAAACTCACGCAAGAGGTGTATTTAATCTTTTAATGAAGACGGAGTTCCAGGAGTCTGGTCTTGGGGAAGAGGCAGAGGCACAGGCATGGCTCTCTCGAAGTCTTCTGGAGAGTTAGTGAAATCTGGCGTGTATTACAGAAGTTAGGAAGAACTCTGTTGGCTGTATCTCATTCATCTCCCGGCAATTATCCGAGTATGTGCTGTCCTCTGGGGTGGTCCTGGATTTGCGTTTTGCATATGAATAAAAGTTTTTTATTTTCTATTTCAATGATGGCTCTTGTAATTTTTTTTACCAAAGTCTCGAATGACTTTCGAGTTTGTGGTCTGTGTCGGTCAGTTCGTTTGACATGTTTTTTCTTCCTTTTCTTCTTCCTTTTCTTCTTCTTCTTCTTCTTCTTCTTCTTCTTCTTCTTCTTCTTCTTCTTCTCTCTTGGGTGAGGTGTATTTTTTTCTTAAGCTCTGCAACTCATTTTCGCCTGTATACAGAGCGTATGTCTCTTTTAAGTCAAGACTCCTTGTTCTGTTTTTCCTCACGGGCATATGTCTTTTGCATGTTTGCAGTGCTGTTGTGGTCATACATTTAACACATTGCTCTAGCGTTGTGACACTTGGGTGGGTATCCCACTGTGTCCCAGACATCTCGTTGATTACATCTTACCATTTCATCCGTTTGATATCAATAGTGAAATTGCTGAATTCAGCTTCATGATGGCGTGTGTTTTGCCTTGGTTTCTTAGTATCCAAACTGGTTTTAACTCCTGTTGAGTTGTGATCTGAGTACGATGTACCTGGGATGGTGGCGTCATGCATAAGGTCTACATTCTTTACGAAGATCAGATCGTCGTCTAGAGCTCTTGGTCATTAGATCTGGCCCTCCTAGCCCATCCCTAGTCCTCAGACCTGGTCCTTCTGCCGTCACCCATCCCTAGTCCTCAGACCTGGTCCTCCCTTCATCGCCCACCTCTTGTCCTCAGATGTGGTCTTCCCAACACCACCCATCCTTGGTCCTCAGAACTGGCCCCATTTGGCACCACCCATCCCTATAGTCCTCAGACCTGGTCTTTCTGACGCAACTCGCCTCTAGTCCTCAGCCCTGATCTTCCTGCCAACAGCCCGCCCTTGGTCCCGAGACACGTAGTTGATGCTGTTCTTTTCCTCTGCAGGTACGTGAGAGTAGGAGTCTGAAGCAGTCCGTGACCCCGGCAGGTTTCGAAGGTAAGGCTCCAGTCTTGGCCACTTGTATCTTCTGTTGGACTGGAGCAGGTGTAACCCTCCCCCTACACGGTGTGGCAGGTGGACTGGTGCAGGTGTACCCCACCCCATGTATAGTGTGGCTGGTGGAGTAGGACGGATGGGTTCGTAGTCCCCACCTCTAGAATGAGAGACACTTGTCCTCCTCAGGAAGGACTCGTCAGGCTTCATCTCCTCCATCAGGGACTCAACAGTCGTAGCCACCCACAATGGGCCCTGCTACGGGAGCTGTAAGAGTGTAGACATCGGATACAAGTTTGAATCCTTCGTCTAGCATGACTAGGTCCTCTGTAATGACCGTCTCCTGTGAAGCGTGTCCAGAAACTTCGTGAGATCTTCCTTGGGATTACTATTTACTATATGGTCACCATTTAGGGAATACGTCAACATAGCAGTATCGATGTACATAAATGGATTGTGTAGATGCATGCCAGATTCGTGTTTTTTATGTGTGATGGTGACGTTTTTTATTCTTCTTGTGTCATCGGAGGTTGGCAGCGTAGTGAGGGTCTGAGTGAGTGTGCACTGGCTGTGCCTTGACTCATTAAGAGAGAGACTCTCTGAGAGACGACTCCACCAGACGCCAGCACAAGCAGGCTGGATTATACCCAGCATTACTAGAATTTCATACCTTATCATTTTTTCCTTTACCGCTGTTCCTCCTGCTTCATCCTTCTGCCATAAACCCAACGGAGTTCTCTTCTCTGACGTGAATACTAGCAATGTGAGGAGGAGGTAGAACGAGTGTATGGGTTTGTGATCATGTGTAAATATATGTGTGTAAGAATGAGTGTGTGATTGTGTATAAGAGAGTGAATGTGTGCACGCGTCATTTCGGATCGTGTGCTTACGTTTTTTTATGTGCGATTGTGTGTCTTTGTTTACCACAGAGTCTCTTCCCTCTCCCATCTCTCTGGCCTTCCGGTACGATGTTCGCTATCAGAATTGGTAGTCAGGGGTCCCCTTAGGTTGCTGGTGGTGATTATATTCCCCCCCCCCATCCCCCCAGGGCTTGTTAGTAGCGAGGACCCCTGTGGGTTGCTGGTGGTGCTGGTCCTCCACTGACTCTCCGGGGGTGAGGCCAACCCCACCAGCCTGGTGGTACACAGGGCCCCCCCTCCCCCAGACTCGCTCAGCGACATTCCTGGGAGCGCCAGTGGTGGCGCTGGTCGTCATGCTCTCTTGTCATGCGCACACACACACACACACACACACACACACACACACACACACAAACACACACACACTCACTCACTCACTCACTCACTCACTCACTGAGGTGTAGTCTGGCACCCCTCATGCCAGTACCGAGTCATATATGACAGTAAAGACGTTCTGCCAGTAATAACATACCAGCCTCTTGATTACCCGATACAAATTTTGAATCACAGGAAAGAAATCACCCACAGACTGAATCATCCTGTGGGGGGTCACATTCTCATGACCTCATGACGTAAATGTGAGGGCGGATTTGCCCGTTCTCTTTCCTCTCGTTAATTAAAAATTTCGATCCATGAGTTTACATATGACTTACTGTAAACTTCATCATCATGTGAACTGATTCGGGGAAACCAAACTACAGTGCACATATTGACAGGTTTCATATGTATTTCTTTATCAGCTATGTAAATATCTTTTTTATCAGGGTTGTAAATATCTCATTATGAAGGCCGTATTTATATCTCGTTATCAGGGCTGTAAATATCTCGATATCGTGTCTGTAAATATATCATTATCGGGGCTGTAAAAATCTCATTATCTGGGTTGTGCATATGTCATAATCAGGGCTGCGAATACCTAATTATCCGGGCTGTAAATATTTCATTATCGAAGCTGCAGATGTCTCGTTATCAGGGCTGTAAATGATTAACTATCAGGGCTGTACATATCTCACTATCGGTACTGCAAATATCTCATCATGAAGGATGTCGTGTACCTTCCCACACCAAACCAGAAAGAGGCCCTCTCATCTTTGCCAGCCGCACACACAGACACAATAATTGAGGTTCCATTATATGAACAAGAACCGTAACATTGCTATTTTTAGCCGGAATTATTCTATAATTGTAGAATTACTATTTAGTCTAATATTGCGAAATATAATAATGATAATGTTGTCTGGTAATTTCTGTATGATAATTATGACAAAGTCTGATTGATTACTATGATGTACTCTGGTAATCATTATGTGATATGGTAATTACTCTGTGTGGTCCATTATTATGTGGTCTCGTAATTAGTATGTGGTGTGTTAATTGTCGTGTGGGCTGGTGTATGTCATGTGGTCCGGTAATTAGTGTGTGGTCTGGTGATTATCGTACAAGCTGATGATTATTATGCAGTATGGTAATCAGGCGAGTTAATGGGTTCGTTTCGAATGATCTCCCGTCTTGAATGTTTTGGTGAAAGTTCAGGTGGTGGCCAGAGCCCCTGGCTTGCTCTACAGTTCAGGTGGTGGCCAGAGACCTAAACTGCTCTACAGTTTAGGTGGTGGCCAGAGCCCTTGGCTTGCTCTGCACTTCAGGTGGTGGCCAGAGCCCCTGGCTTGCTCTACAGCTCAGGTGGTGGCCAGAGCCCCTGGCTTGCTCTATAGCTCAGGTGGTGGCCAGAGCCCCTGGCTTGCTCTACAGTTCAGGTGGCGGTTTCCTCTGAGAAGAGTGCCGTAAACTGGGTCTGTTTCCTCCCCATTTTGTTATCACGCTCGCCCTCCCCCTGACCTGACCTCGCCCTCACCTGCCGCACAATGTAACGCAGGAGGGAAGGCTGTGGGGTGGGGCGGAGGTGTCCGTGAACCGCGATCTTGTTGACTACAATGGTGGAGGGAGAGTGGGGGAGTGGTGGGGCATTCTTCCCCCCTTCCCCCCTTCATCATAACCCTCCCCCCAGCCACACTTCCCAGCCTCTCTCATGCCTTTAGAACTCCCCCAGTCCTCCTCCACCTGGACCGAGAACCCAGCTCTAAGCCTATCTAACCTTCGTTTGCTAGGTCCTGACACCCGCCCGTCTTGAAGACGAAGAAGAAGAGAAATGTCTTCAGTAAGGGAGCTGTGTCGTCGTGCAGGGGTGGCGCAGGTGTCGGGCCTAAACGACATACAGACGGTGCAATCGGTCGTGCAACAAACACACACACACACACACACACTGCATGTACCCTCCTGCAACAGCCAGCATTGTGGCTCACACCTGGTCGACATTCGAGATGCTTGCGTGATTTCTTTTTTCCATGTCATTAAGTGGCATCCTGTGTATCACCGCCTGTTGTCATTTGTTCACGTGGGGCTCTCCACATCAACAGCTGTCGTTGTCATTTGTTCAAGTGGGGCGCTCCACACCACCAGCTGTTGGCAGCTGTTCGACCTGGGCACTGTACGCCAGTCAGTCCCACCGTGCACCAAGCTGTTGGCAGTGTGACACCCGCGGTGTGGGCCAGACCTCGACAAAGACGGCACGTGATCCCCCACTCTCTCGTCCCTCTAAGAGCTCCGTCTTCTGAACTTGACCTTAGGTGATCTGGGAACAGGCCAGCGCCACGTGCTGTATGCTGGGCCCCCATCACTGGGTATGAGAGGTCGTTGGGCTGGTCGTCCCTTGCCACCGCCGTCTGGTAGAGCCGGCCAGACCCCCCCACCCTCCCCACCCCAAAGGATGAGGGTGGTCCACGGGCGTGGCGGTGGGTGGGTGAGGGGCGGAGAGGGGGCGTTGTTGGGGGTGCTGGTGGACCTGGTGCCCAGGCGCCCCTCTTCCCCCGGCCCAGGGAGGGGGTCTGTTCCAGCCGTCACGATCGCTGGACGTGCGTTGAGCACCATAATGGCTCGCGCTGGAAAGTTCTCCCGGTGTAATTTTCAAATTTTATTTTTTCGTCTTTTTTTTTTTCAACTGCTAGGCGAAATTTTTTTTTTTTTGTCTCTGTTTCCCGTTACACTTCCTCGAAATTTCTGTAGTAATTTGGCAGTGTATTGTGTGAGTTGTGCTGTGAGCTAACGTCACACGATACGAGCGTACAAACACGACTGTTTGGCGCGGTGGCCTCGCCGCTTTTTCTCTCCATGATTAGCTTCTGGGAAAAGACGGGTCTCCAGGGGCTGGAGCCCCTTACCCGCGGGGGCGGGGGGGGGGGGGTTGCACTAGCGCTGGAGCGCATCTTGCTTAATGCGTTATATCTTGCGCCTGGCCTCAGTTCCAGGGCGTTCCTCAACCGTACTGTACTTCCCCCTGACTGGCCTCAGTTCCAGGGCGTTCCTCAACCGTACTGTACTTCCCCCTGACTGGCCTCAACTCCAGGACGTTCTTCAGCCGTCCTGTATTACCCCATGACTGGCGACAGCTCTTAGGGCGTTCTAAAGATGTACTGCACTTCTGATGTAGGCTCGACCTTGCCTCGGTTGCCACCTTGAACGGCCATGACTCTTGCTTCCCCTGTGTTGATGTGAGTGTTGCGACCACCTTCTACCACCACCACCTCTAACTTGTACACCATCTTACACTAGTACACCCCCTTACACTAGTACACACTCCTACACTAGTACATCCTCTTACACTAGTACACCTCCTCACACAGGTACACCCTCTTACACTAGTGCACTCCTTAAACTAGTACACCCTCATACATTACAACACCCTCTAACTCTGACACACCCTAATGCACTTGTGTCCCCTTTACATTAGTACACCCTAGTACACTACCATACTCCCTAGCACTAGGACACACTCGTATCTTAGTTTTTGTACTAGGTCCCACTAGGATGGCTTCTACCTCCTCACACACTAGGTATCCTTGTAACCACCACATCACCACAGTCTGCCTGCCTGTGCCCTGGCTATCCATCATCGTCAGGAGTAATTTGCATCCAGGTTCCTGTGTTCTTCCTGTTGCTGTTCGCCTCCTTTAACCTTTGTTCCTTTCCCTCCCAGAAAGAGCATGTGTCACTGGTGTTTCTTTTGTTCGGAATGTAAAGTGTTGAGGAGTGTTGATGGCACGGTTGTACTTAGTTTGGGTATGGCTAGTGTTGAGGGGTGTTGGTATCGTAATCTGGGGTGGGTAGTGCTGAGGAGTGCTGGTATCGTAGTCTGGGGTGGCTAGTGTTGAGGAGTGTTGGTATTGCAGTCTGGGATGGCAAGTGTTGAGGAGTGCTGGTATCGTAGTCTGGGGTGGCTAGTGTTGAGGAGTGTTGGTAGGAACTGGGTGTTGTCTGGGGTGGGTATTTCACCTGTCACACCACCTCCCGCTGGATCCTGCTCCTGGCTTTGTTATCCTTCCTTCCCCTCTCCAATCTCTCTCCCTCCTGCCCTCCCCGAGGGCGCTGGGGAGCCCCACGCGGGGAGACATTCCTGCTAATGGATGCCCCGTCAGGCTCCCGCACCTGTGGGGCCTCAGCTCCGGGTCTCCGCTTACCTTTGCTAGTATTCCAAGAGACGCCCGAGTTAGTGACGCATGGGTGTTTGTTGGTGTGCCCCTCCTTGTGTATACGTATATGTTGTGTGTGTATATATATGTATGTATGTGTGCTTGCATGTACAGCACACATCTGTAAGTGTATGTGAGGCATATTTTGTGCGTATGTCTGTATATGTCATTGTATACTTGTATGTTTTATGTATGTCTAGAAGTATGAATAAATGAAACCCAAAGGCTAGAAATATACAGAAAAAAATATGAATATATAGAGAGTGGGACTATTAAAAAAAAAAAGGAGTTGGGGGACATGCAGTCGTTGCACACACACACACACACACACTGGGGTGGCAGTCTATTGATTATTGATGTCTTCAGTGCTTGGAATGAGACTACTTCGTAACGGTCTGTACGTGCGTGCTCGGATGGGCTAGATGCGGCAGTGGTGCTAGACTGCAAGTCGAGGACGAGGGATCTCAGACGGCAGGAGACGATGGTGGCGGGAAATGTCCAGTGACTGCTGAATTGTTAGATGTGGTCAGGGCAATAGGTGGGGAGAGTTGGGAGGAATGGAGTTTTATATCTCGTGATGGTCAGTGGAAGAGGGCATAGGTGAATATATATATATATATATATATATTAGCTCTAGGGATAGAGAAGAAAGAGTATTTACTCCCTGCGTGTCGTAGAAGGTGACTAAGAGGGACGGGAAATCCTCCATTCCTGTATTACTTTTCAAAAGAAGGAACAGAATAAGGGGCCAAGTAAGGAATTTTCCATCTACGGCTCAATCATCTGTTCTTGACGCTCACGCAGGAAATGGCGAGCAAATATAAAAACGAAAGAAAGAAATATGTATGTGTGTGTGTATATATATATATATATATATATATATATATATATATATATATATATATATATATATATGTGTGTGTG
>JAYMFT010415309.1:0-17969 GCA_038088735.1 Panulirus argus | reverse complement strand
TGGCCCCTTCTCTGTTCCTTTTTTGGAAAAGCAGAAACTGGAGAGGAGGATTTCCAGCCCCCCGCTCCCTCCCCTTTAAGTCGCCTTTTATGACACGCAGGGAATTCGTGGGAAGTATTCTTTCTCCCCTATCCCCTAGCAATACTTAAGTACTGTATTATTGTTTTGTTCTTATGTTCTTAGAAGTATAACAGGCAACAGAGCAAGTGGAGTGGTGAACGAGTTTGCCCACAACTACTTAAGTGATTGAACTAAACGTATCTGTGGGAAAGCACTGCATATCCTAACTGCGCAGTAATAGTTAGATGGCATGTTTCAGTAAAAGTGTAACTAATTATATCTACAGCTTAATAAGGAAATCATGCTAAATTGATGCATTTTGTTTGAGGAATTACTTTACTTTGAACTCATAGGCATGGTCTCAAAGCATAAAGCTAGTGATGCAGGTTGTTGTATCCTAAGGAGGGCAAGGAAAATGACATTGAGCAAATTGTGGACTTACTTGATTTCATTGCACATGGTAATAATGCACTGTCTGTTAGGAGGCATTGTGGTGTTTGTCAGCAGTTGCAAACTATAAAGAGAAATGTGTCTGCCTTTTGTGGAGCACAGCTGGATGCCTGCTTTGTAGGATTACAGAGGTGAAATGCAGAGCATCAGGGCAGATGTACTGCCATTATTCCATACAGTATTATATTTATGTTTCTTATCTGAACAGTTTTGTACATCATTCCTTTATGCTTTGTAGAATGATCATGTTTCTGTGGTAGGAAATGCTGATTATTAATTATGAAGTACTCATAAGAGGCCTTAATGTATGCTTATCAGGGGTCACTACCCCTAACCCCCTATTTCACATAAGGCCAGTACCTCACCAAATGCAGTTTTGCTTACCTCAGGGTTTTTCAGGAATGTAACACCTGCAGTTGATACCGGACCTCTGTACCTATCTAAAGGAAAGGAGACTGCAAACAGGCTCTGAGCTAGAGACCTGTCTCGCTGATGAGTGTGGTATGTGGTTTATAATGATTAGAAAGCAAATAAATCACTCTCTACAGAGGAGAAATTCCTTAAGAGAAAGGCAGCATGGTTTTTCAGAAAAGAGGTATTGTGTAACAAACACTTTATATATCTATGAGGGATCACTTCCCTAGCCCTCTATTTTGCTTAAGGCCAGTATCTCTTACATGAAAGGGAAGGCTGGGTGGATTGTTTGTATCTGAAGTGTTAGAAAGCATTTGACACTTAACCACTTGAGAGGTTGATTAAAAAGCTGGATCACAAGGCAGGAGTCGAGGGAAACTCCTTCATTGAACAGAAGATTATCTCAGTGGAAAGGAATAAAAGATGCATTGCAGAGCTTTTACAAATGGGTCATATTGACCAGTAGTGTGCCACAGGGCTCCATTCTGGGACCATTCCACTGCTTGATTAATGTAGATGACTTGTCAGGAGGTATGGACTCCTACCTGAATGTGCTTGCAGATTATGCAAAGGGTCATGAGGAATGTAAAAACAAGAATTGCATCAAAGTTGGTGTGTTACATGGTTCATGTAATTCAACTTGCAACATATGTAAAATAATGAGGACAGGACAGAGTGAAAGAAGACCTCAATATGATTACTATCTGGCAGGAAATAAACTTGAGGATTCTGTGGATGAAAAGAACTTAGGAGTGTGCATCATCCCCAATCTTCACTAAAGTCCTACATTAGGAGAACAGTTAAGCAAACTGTCTTCTGATAACATTAGAATAGCCTTCAAGTACAGGTTGCCAATCAAAAATCCAGCAACCTTGGGATCTCATGACTGCCATCTCATGACTGCCAGATTTTCAATTTTTCCCGAAAATTGATTGATTGCTGCTTAACTCTATATATGTTGTATATATTGTAACATAAAGTGACAACAGTACTTTAAAGAAAGAAAATAAGACATTAAGTGAAAAGCAAATGAACTTTTTATGTTGAACAACTGAATAAAACGGTTTGGGTGCCATAAAATGATAAGGTACTCTGTTGGTAACATGCTGGACTTACAGTACAGTTCTGAAGAATTTTCAGTCAGTATTGTACACAGTAGAAAGAGTTAAATACAGGTAGCAGGTGGGTTGTCAGGATCATCATCTTCATCACTAACTGGAACAACAGCATCCTTCAAAGCTTTGAAACTCGGGAATTTTTAAACTGTGCTCACCATGCAGGTACAGACCACACCAAGATTCCTGCCAGAAAATTGATGGAACCGGAATAACGATTGCCGGATTTTTGATTAGCAACCTGTATATGGATAAGGAAATATTTAGTAAGCTGTTCATATCACGTTTGGTCACCATATGTAAAGAAGCACAGTTGAGAAGGTCCTGGGAAGGGCAATAAAGATGGTACCAAAGTTAAGAGAGTTGAGTTACAGGGAAAGGCTAGTGACCGTAAATTTACCCACCTTGGAAGAGAGAAGAGTAATGTTAACATGATGACAACCTTTAAGTTTTCAAAACAGATTGATGATGATTTTTGAGAGATGTAGGGATAGTGCAATCAGAGATCATAACATGAAATTAAGTAAGAATCTTGTTAAAAAAGATGTAAAAAAGTACTTTTATAGTGGAAGTGTGGTGGATGAATGTGATAGAATGTTTGAGGACATAGTTAATACAGACCGCATATGCAAGTTTATGAAGTTGTATAATAGTAGAGAATGTTCAAGACATGGGGCCCCACAAGTGTAAAACTCCCTCCCCATCCGATACAAATAGGTAATTGCACGCACAACAAAACTTTGAAATACTGTGCTTTTATAGGATATCCAAAACAAATATGGTGTGTGGCTGACTTTGGGGGGAAGGGGTTACAAATTTATTAAGCTCTCATGTAAAGAAATGTCACTGTAAATAAAATTTTGGATGATAGAATATTTACAACCAAAAGACAACACTTGTACTGTAATTGTTTATTCAGAAATATTCTTTGGTTAAGTCCTGTTTGTGTGCTGACTAACTGTATTACTGTTATTCGTAATATTATGGGATAGCAGTTTGAAACTTTTAGATTGCCCGAACTAAGAAACTAAGAGGACAGTAATAGGAAGTAGGTTAATTGATCCCAATTTAATCCAAATAGCAGACCACTAAGAGCAGTGAAGTTAAACTTGCAGTTTGATATTAGCCAAAGATGGATTTAAATAAAGGAAAATATTCTGTCCACAGACATACAATCTCTCATTGTTACACATAACACTTGACAACACTTAACTTACACAACTCATTCTTCATAATTCTAGATCTTTCGTGCAGTGAGCACTATGTTCTAGTCCAGCTTTTTCACAAAATGGTAGGAGCAGTAAATAGAAACAAGTAGGTAGGAACATTAGACTGGAGTATTAGTTAGATTAGAAACATTAGGTAGGAGTAGTAGGAAGGAACATTAGGTGGGAGCATTAGGTAGAAGTGATATGTTGTAGCATTAGGTCATAGGCACTAGGAATATTAGGTAGGAGCCTCTGAAAATACTGTGCTAGAGTTCCCCTGTGCCAGTGGCCTGTTAAGAGTGAGGCACTAAAGACCAAAAAGCATCACTGAACTTCACCAGCCATGGAAACTGTTTTGCTGTGGCCTCCTCCTTTAGGGAGTTCATGAAGAAAACAGGCATCAGAGATATAGTTAGACTGAAAACATGAGGACTAAGAAATTGTGACAAAATTCACAGAAAGGAAGCAGGAGGAAGGGATGAAATGTGTATCTCTAGAGAAGAAAAATTTGGATATTTTTGTAGAAACAATAAGAAAAACCAGGTTCAGAAATTTACACATTTAGAGATGGAAGTAGAGGAACTAAAGAATCACTGTAAAGATCATGATAGGTGTCATGAGATGAGGGAGGAACTTGGGGGTTAGAAATTAAAATAGATGATTATGAACACATATTTGTATCATTTGAGGAGATTTACTAAGCATGTAACCAGAGGAAAGAAGGTTGATTGACTAGAGGGCAGTAAAGGTCAGAAGGGACTACTCTCTATGTCCTGGAGGCTGTTGAACAACAGGAAGTGCTCATATCACAAAAGTACAGAAATAATTGGAAATAGTGAGTAAGTAGGTGCAGGTTTTGGGGCTAGGCAACAGACTCAGAGCATGTCTACTGATGTAATGGGACAGGAAACTTGGGACACTGAAACTGAAATGCCTAGGACATTGAAGTAAGCTGTAGATGGTTAAAGGCAGAAAAATCAGCAAAAACATGGCACACTAGATGAGCATTTCAGAAGATTGCAGAGTATACATGGCCAGTGCTTCTTGCAAAGGCAGATTATAGAGGAAGCCAGAGGCACAGAGGTTGATGAACCAAAACTGATGGACTTAGCTGCGAGATGGATGGCATCTAGGTTAGAATTACTAATTAACCAGGAGCTTGACAGATGTATTTCTTTGATAATTTTTGGACAGGATATATAAATAAGCACCAGATGAAGAAGAAAGGGAAAAGAAAGAAGAAATTCTCACCAAAGTGTGACTTGAGGGAGTAGATAAAGGAAAAAAATTGGTGGTTTTAATCAAGACATAAGGGACAACAATAATGGTTGTTTGATTTGGAGTCATCTTACCAGAAGGTACTTAGATTGGCTTAAAAGCTGAAAAATGAGCTGGACTTCAATAGAGTATTCATCAAGCATGATCGACTTAGAAAAGGGAGGGAAAAGTAAAGAATGCAGTCGGAAGGCAAAAACCAGAAGACATTAAATAGGGCAATAGGACAGACCACCCTGCCATTACTGCAGAGGTCAAGAATATTAGCCGATGGTAATGTTAGAATGAAAGTTATCTATACAAATGCTGATGGATTACTAATAACTGGTAAAGAGCTGGAATTTAATGAATGTATAAGGGAAAACATGCGAGATATTTTTAGAATTATGGAAACGAAGCTTATGAAAGAGATCAAATGTATTCTGTCCAGAAGGGCATGTGGTAATGAGGGACAAGGAAAACAAAGGAGGAGGAGCATTGGCTTTCCTTATAAGGTATAACCTTAAACTTCAGGAAAGAGTAGCAGATGACCCATTCAGACAGTAGATGATGGGAAAAGTAACTGTAAGAAAGAAGTGGTTACTGGTATTGATGATATACAATCCTTCAAAGAACTTGAACAATCTAGAACAAATACTCAGTGACAGCAACAAAGGAACAATCAGGATGGTACTTGAACAAATAAAATATGCACTTCTCAGACTTGCAGGATGTGGATTCTCATGAAGACAAGTTCCTTAAGAATATACTGGAAAATTTCCAATTCCATCATGTCAGTGAACACACAAAGATAGGAGGGACTGATACACCATCATTATTAGATTTTATCTTCACACATACTACTATGAATATTAAAATACCATATATGAAACACCAATTGGATAAAGTGATCATGTAATGCCAAAGTTTGATTACATGTTAAACAAGGAGGATAAAAGAATAAATGAGACAGGACTTGAAGAGGGGATTTAATTATGGAAACTACACTGAACATAACAGTTTCTTTGGCAAGATAGATTGGAAAATGGAGTCCTGTTGCCAGGAACAAGGGCACTGTGGCAAAAGGTTTTGTGAAGTTTGCAGTGGAGTGGAAATGTGTGATCTCTCTGTTTGTATCTCAGATGCCTGTTCCAACTGGAACTCCCGCAAGGGGTTGGCCACGGCAATAGAGTCTCCATAACTAGTGAACTCCAGTGCTGCTTCATGGCCTATAGTGCCTCACCCTTAACAGGCCACTGGCAGAGGGTAACTCTAGTGCAGTGTTTGCAGAGGTTCCTACCTGATGTTCCTACTAATGTTCCTATATAATGATCGTTCCTACTACTTCTACCTAAAGTTTCTACCTAATGCTCCTGCCTAAATGTTCCGTCCTACTACATTTTTCCAAAAGGCAGGGCTAGCGCATAGTGCTAACCACAGAAAAATCTAGAGTTACAGAGAATGTGTGTAAATTAAGTGTTGTCAAGTGTTACATAAGACGAGGAGAGATTGTATGTCTGCGGAAAGAATGCCATTTGTCCATGTGTAAGTGAGGCAGAAAGAAAAGACTGCATCCTGGGTCAGAGGAGCGATCTTAAGCCTCAAATACTGAAGGAAGGTTTATATAGAGGTAAAAATGGTTTAATCAAAGATGCCAATAAACAGGATGCTTTGAATTATGTTGTGGTGGAGGTATGGGCAAGTTTTCCCCAACCAGCTTATTCAAGGTTAAAAGGGACCAAGGAACAAACATAGCAGCATAAGAAATGTGGTTCAAAGAAACTTTGAAAAAATATTTTAGACAAAGCAGGTGAAAATCCAAGGCTTTTCCATAGAGTTGTTTGGAGTAGATTGTCAGATAAAGTGGCTGATCAGGTTAAGAGTTACATAGGGAAGAATAGTTGAAGATGATATAAGGATATATATGGAAATGAATAACAAGTCCACATGAGTTTTTACAGTGGAAGACATGATAGCCCCATCAGTGGTGAGATAAGATGGAGAGGGAGCTCAAAAAACATTGTGATATCCTGAAAAGACATTAACATATTACTAAAGGTCTTAACCCACACAAGGCACATGGTCTTGATGAAATTTCACCTTATGTTCTTAAGATGCATACAGATATACTTGACAGACTTCTAGAAATGCTATTCAAGATGTTGCTGGAGAATGGCATAATGTTGAAGTGGAAGAGGGCAAATATCACTTTCACCTATAAGAAACCAGACCAGTGAGAGATGCTGAAATACAGGCCAGTCTACTCGATAATTGTGGTCTGTAAGGTATGATACCAGGAAAACTAATCAAAAAGCAAATGTTAAAGAAAAAATTACCTGAGAGGCAACATGGTTTTGGGGAGAGGAGGTCATGTGTAACAAACATCTTTGATTATTATGAAAAAGTGATCTCTGTTGTAGACAAGAGGGAAAGCAGGTTAAGTTGTTTTTATCTTGATTGCCTAAAAGCATGGGCGACATTGAAAAGCTGGTACACTTGCTTAGTATGAGGAGGAGACTTCTCTGAAAGATTATTTTAGAGGAAGAAAACAGGACACGTGTCAGAGGAGCATTCTCCAAATGGTCAGAGGTCACCAGTGAAGTGCCCCATGATTCTCTTTTGAGACTGGAACTCTTCTTGATTCAAGTTAATTACTTGCCTGAAGGTATGCACTCCTACCTGAATATGTTTGCAGGCAATACAAAGGTCATGAGGGAAGTAAAAATATGTGTGCAGGATTGCACATACAAACTCAAAAGGAGGCCTGATACAAGGTTGACAAAATTCAACGTAGGCAAATGGAAGATGATAAGGATGGATCAGAGTGAAATGCCTCAATTTAATAATTATCCTTCTGGAATTGAAGCTCAGAATTTGGTATGTGGGAAGGACCTGGGAGTCAGCATCATTTCAACCTGTCACTAGAGTCCCACAGTAGAAGAATAGTTAAGAAGTCAAACTGTGCTGGCAGATAATAGAGAAGCTTTCAGATGTATGGTTAAGAAAAAGTTTATCAAACTGCTCATATCCTATGTAAGGCCAAAACTAGAATATGTCTTGGTGGTTATCACACCTAGAGAAGCACTGAGAGCTAATAGAGAAGTTCCAGAGGAGGGCAACAATGAATGGGCCAAAATTAAGTGAGCTAAATTACAGAAAAGGGTTAGAGGCTATTCAGTTTTGCCCACCTTGGAAGAGAGCAGAGTGAGGGGTGACCTGATCACAATCTTTAAGATTATGAAATAGAACTTATAAAATAGAACAAATACGTGGACTGTGAACATTTCTTTGAGAGATGTAGGGGTTAGAGTAACCTTAGTATATAACATGAAATTAAGTAACAAACTTGTTAAAAAGCATATAAAGAAATACCATTATATTATAAGATTGGTGTATGAATCTGATAGAATGCCTGGGGACATGGATAATGTAGACAGCATACATAAATTTAAGTTGTATTATTGTAGATAGTAGATATTGTTCAAAAGATGGGGTCCCACAAGTATAAAACTCCCTCCCCTTACAGTACAAATGGATGATTATATATGAGTAGCAGCTGAGCAGAGAGCAACTCAGACAGTGCTTCCTGCAATTTTTTGATATTTTAGAGTGTCTGCAGCTCATGAAGTTTACTACAGTAAGTACAAGTAAAGGAGGGGAGTAGCATGTAAAGGGGCTCCTGAGTGATATATACTTAGGATGTTAAGTGTGTGTGCCAAATTCTGGGGAGTCTTAATATATTTTGGGAATAAAAGTATTGCAATTTGGTATTGAGTGCTCATGAATATTGCCAACTTTATTTTTTTGAGATCTAGTTTTTAAGAAAGTGAGTGGCTTACATTATGGAAATGGACAAGTGCTGTTAAGATTTACTGTATAAAGGTGCAGTTCCTCTTGGCCAAAGGGAGTGAAGTAAACAATACATCACGGTCAGCATTGTTAAAGTTTTAAACTCTCCTCTGGGTTGAGGCAATATTATGCTTATAAGCTCCAATCCTATTGCCAGAATTACTCTAGGGGATCACTTTTAAGGCCCTTAGCTCTTCCTGAGCCAAGAAAAGAAAATAGTGGTCATAAAGAAAGCAGAGAAAGTAGACAGTGAAGCTAAAACAAGCTTGTCAACAGACACTAACAAAGCCAGGTGTTGTACCAAAGTTTTTGTTTCAAATTGGACTGCAGTTTAGTATGCACTCAAATAAGTAAATGCACTAAGACTAGTCAGTCAAAACTAGATCTGCAAGGAATCGACAAGAGAAAGAGAGAAAAGAGGAACCTCCAGAGAACAATTGTTATGGGGAATTATCAAAAATAAAGACCAAATTAAAACTGAGATATATTCATGTTGATATATATAGTTTATTGGATGGAGATGAAGTTTTCTTTGCCAGACTGTTTCTGATACACTATTGTGCACTGTGCTACAGTTTATTGTATGAAGTTTTCCTTGCCAGACTGTTCCTGATACAGTATTGTGCACTGTGCTACATTGCACACTGTTTAGAATTTTATTCAGACATCATGACTTTTATGTATACACTTTTCTGCTATTCCCTTTGAAAAATGCAACTCAAGAGACAGGACTTTTTATACATTATGTGATTTCACGATATGCTTTTTTGAATATCCTTCATGTTAACTTTTTCTTTTTTCAGAAATGCGAAGGTTCCTGTCAGACAACCAGAGTCAAGCCAGAGCATTCCTAGCACAGGAAGTATTGCATGAAATTCCAGCTCAATTCCTTGCTTTCATGCGCAAAATACATTCTGTCAAGTAATCATAAAATATCTTTGATAACCTAACTGATATTAGATCACAGAATTTCTTAAAATAGCATTTATGCATGGATTTCTGTATTTGTTTTCTAATAAATTGTGGTTAAACATTTTTTAAATAATTTAGAATGAGATGGTTTGATCTGACTTGTAATCTAACTGATGTCAGAAGTATAAATGTATAAATACGTTTTTATTTTTATTGCTGTTGTTAATTTTAATCTTTTATGCTGACTTTTTCATTGATGAAATTAGTACATTTAGAGTGGCATTTATTTATTACAAAAATATATACCTCTATTATGATTGATTTTTTTCATCAGAAAAGGGTCAAAGTGTTTAAAATCTTTTTTGAAAAATATTCACTATCTATTATAGATATTGATTAGAATAAGGAAGGTTACTTTTCCTGATCAGCTGACAAATTTATAAGCTCTTTATAAATCAAGCAATATTTTAAGATGCTTTTATGCCTTCATTAATAGGTAAGATTGTTTTTATACATGTCAGATTATACTCATTCATCTTGGACTTCATGTTGAGTTTGTTGCAGCAGGCTTCATGTAAAAACTGAGAGCTTTTCCCCAGAAAATAATCTTATCTTTAACTCCTCACATTTTTATGTAACACGGCAAATATTGATATAATATTAATAATTGTCTGTTGTGGCTTTGTTTTCTTCTGCAACTGTTCATCATTCCCAAATAAGTGTTTTCTTAATAAGTAATGTTTTGTGTAATTACCATTAATGATTCAGGTAGTTGTGGTGCTTTGTTACTTAAATATATAAAGTCTATATAAATGCATAAAGTCAATAATTAACATTATCACAATAGAATCTACGACATGGATATTCCATGTTATATGTAGATGATAAAGAAGGCAACATTTCTGCTGTGGATATTTTTTTATGCCTTCTCTTTACAGGTAGATTTTGTATGTAAAACCTTGATTACAAATGACATAAGCTCTCCAGCTGTCCAGGAAGTATATGTTTGTACATAACTGTGGAGATGTTTTGGACCAAGAAGTCTCAAAATTACGTGAATCTTAGTTGGCAAAATTCATGTCAGTGGTTTTCATTGTAAATAGGATTAAGAACCAAGGTCTCTTAATAACCCAGCTAGTAGCACCCTTAAAGTTTTCTTAAACTGTAAGAAGATATCACAGAAAAGTCTTAAACATATGTACAGATAGCAAAAATAGTTTGCTCTTCCGAACAGTGTTAAACAGCCTGACACACTCGACAAAAATTTATGAATAGTGTTCCTCCAACTGACCTATGTTAGTAACCCAGCTCTCCTAATTATTGTTATTAGGTAGGTTACTTTTAAATGTATAGTATTTAGAACAGTATTTTGTTATTTTACTGATTATGGCATCAGAAAATGAACAAGAAAATGTATCACAAGTAGCATTTGTGGAATGATCAAATGCACTTGAGCCATGTATTTTTGTTACTCTGCAAATTAAGATCTTGAAGTAATTCCTATTGTTATATGGTGATGTTATTTTCAAGATTTATATCGTAATTTACAGGAAAGTGAGACAAGGGTCAGTTGATGGTTTTACTTTAATAACAGGTATAAGTACCCCTGGCATCAGTGATAGTCAGCCTCTGAGGCATGGATGATGTTAGCTCCTTCATTAGGGTTATGTTCAGCTAGGCTTCTTGAACCCTCCCATGCTACCATCACATAGTTATGAGTTCCTTCCATCTACATCAGTTGGGGATGGAGTTATTTTGGCTAATTTTGTGTACTATGGTTGCCCAAACATTTTCTGTTTGGTTCAGGTCTGGGGATTTAGATGGATGCGGCAACAGTGTAATTTCAGTGTTTTAGGAACCATTTCTAGCAGCCTGCAATGTATGGAGAGGGCTGTTGTATTAAACCAGGTAGAAGGGTGTTCCTTCAGGAGAATAACATTGCTTGCACTGATGGTAGCAGCACCTTATCCAAAATGTCGACACATTTCTCCCCTGCAAATCAACTGAGTCTGACATCTACCAGCTCCAAAACACATGCTTAATGAATCTACCTGGATATCCTGATGCTATTTCTGCAACTTTTGTGTGTTCCCATTGCATGTTTTGCAGAGTAACTACAAAAACAAGGGAAGAAGGTGAATTGCATTTCTATTAATTGACTTTGCCATATCCAGACATTAAAACAGATTTAAACAAGCACAAGATTGAGAAAATAATTCCTTGAACAGGTATCAACATGCACACTGAAGAGTTGGAATGAGAGAGGAAGGGAGGGAGTGAAGTCGTGAACCAGCTTACCTTGTATTATTTTGCTGTCAAATTCAGTTCATCTTCCCTTCATCTGTGCCAGATGTCTTTTCATTGCAGAGAGTGGCATTCTTCCCGTCATGTCCTGGTTTGTCAGCATATTCCAGTGCATACTCCATTCACTTCTCCATGTGCCCTTCATTATACTTGGGTTTCTTCGCTGGAATACAGCTTTGGAAATCAACGGCATGCACCCTATTTCAGATGGTTTGGGGTGTGCATCATATTCCCTGCTGGTCCCTGATGTTGAAAACCATGGCAAAAAGAAGCATTGGCAATTGCAGCTACAATTTTGCATAGTTGCTCGCATGTAGTACAGCAAGGCAGTTGCTTTGGGGCTGGTAGAGGGTGCTGCCCATTTCCTTAAAGCTCCACATCCATAGGGCTGCTGTGTGCTTCGACACACCAAGGTGCTGTGACACTTGATTGTTGTGCAGGCCTTGATTTTGAAGTGAGTATTGAAATGCATTTTGCTTGGGAAGCTTCTGTGTCTTAATGACACTACAATGACGGGAAATCTCTGGGTTGATTCTCATTGTCACATTGGTGTTTCAAGTGAAGAAACATCTGAGAATGATGAAAAATATTTTAACCTTTATTTCATCCACAAGGTATCTGTTTTCTTACAAATTATATCATGTGTATAATACATTGGATTCATCATTCATTATATTCCTTTGCGGCTATTAAGACATTGTATTATATGTTTTGAATCCTGTCATCTGTGTTTTGAATTCCAGAGGTATTATTTCATATAGATGCATATTGAACAAAGAAAGAATATGCATTATAGTGACTGAATAAAAAAGTAAATCTTGAAAAGACCCCAATGTATTTGAAAGGTATCAGATAACCTGTTCTGATTACAGTGTGGTAAATATTTCAAAATATTATAGGTTTTGTTCATTGTTCGTTGAATTCCTTACATGGCAACTCATTTTTAAAGTCAAAACAATTGGCAATTGATTCCATGAAGTTCAGATCTGTTTCAGAAAGTATAATGAAAAATGTATATTTTGTTTGTTCATATGTTGTCATTGCTTCGTATTCCTTTACAAACTGGTCATTCGATCATCAAGATTATATGAAATAAAAGCTCACAAGTGGGAATACCATCTCAACTGAAACAGCATAGTAGTAGCATCATTTTGAAATACATCCAACCCTGATTTTTTTTTTTTTTTTTTTTTTTTTTTTTTTTTAAGGAAAGATTAACATATTCAGAAAAAAAGAATGGAAGTAATTGGTGGTAGAGTTGGAATTGCCATGCATCATGATGGTTTGGATGAATCAACTTTGGTTCACAACATCCAGCTTACAGCTATTAAATGATATGGAGAGAACAGGATATTGAAATTTTTCTTTCTAATGAATTTGTCTTGAGTAAACTATTGTCATTCCAACTAACACTAACACCAGCCACCACCACCATTACCGAACATCACCACCACCATAAACCAGATTTTACTGGTGGCATCAAATACCATCCCACATTCATGTCCTTTGTTTTTAAGTTTTTGGCTGTCTTTTCAAAAAAATCAAATATTGATTGATTCCATCCAGGATAAAACCCTATACAATTAACCCAGTAGCATATTGTGTGTGCATTTGAAAGAGGAAAAATTATATGCCCTGGTGCTACTAAAATAAAGGCCAAGTGAAAAGCTTTTCATGTCATTTGAGTTGCATCTACCTTTCTTTTGGACTGTTGACAACTTTAATTGTGTTTTGAAAAATTCTAATGGAATACCTTTGAGATATTAGATGCATTTGAAATTATGCAAGCTGGTAAGTGCACTTTTGGTTACATTTTGATTAAGACTTTTTCAAAGTATCAACTCTCTTCAATAATCTACTTATCCTTGTTCTATACCTATGTAGCAGTTTAAAAGATATTCTTTTCTTACTGTCTGATACTTCTCTGTTGACATCTGCTCTGGTAAAAATTATAAATTAGTGTTGGCAGTTGTAATCAGATTAACATAAGTATATAATGAGTAATATATTAATGTCAAATAACTATGACCTACATACATTTCTGATTATGATATGCTGAACATTAATGTAAAACGATTTAGATAAAAACTAATACATCAAATTTTATAACTATATAATATCTAAAAGGATAATCTTTCATGGAGCAGTAAATGCAATAGTAGATATATAAATCCATAGTTCTAACCTTATAGGCATTGGTTAAATTTTGACACAGTGCACTAGAATATACTAAAAGGTGAAAACATGAACATTTGAATGTGCAATGTACTGGACTGTATTGTATAATGGCCTGTCCAGACGAGTGGGCCTGATCGATAGGCATGCCCGTTAACGGGCAAACCGTCAAATTGCCCGAGCGCCCAATGAATGAAACCACCAGGCAGTGCATGGTGGCACAAGCTTCGACCCTGTGGACAACATTCACAGGCAGGCCTTGCAGAATTTGCCCACCAACCACGCTGCCAGGTGGACATGCCCGCTCGTCTGGACAGGCCTTAAGGTTAGGAAAATCTGGATTGGACTTTTTTCATCAAAAATTTTTGACAAAAAAGAAAAGGATATTCTGATATTTTATGGCATGGTTGTGGCTGATCTAGAGAAGGTGCCTCAATACAGCATTTTTAATGCTTGCCATCTCCTTTGAGTAAGGCATATTGAACAGTTTATATACTGTGAAACTGTCATAGTGAAACAGGATTTGAAAGTAAAAAAAATCTACTATTCTACTACATAATCTGATTGCTTAAATGGAAGAAAAGAAGTAAAGGAAACCAGAGCATTACAGTGCCACAACAGTCTAAATAATTTGATTGTCAGTTTCTTAATTAAATCCAAAGATAAAACCAGTTCAAATGTGACTAAAAAGTCCCACTGTGCATTTATGGTATTCACCTTGCTACCTTTTGCTTAATATGTCAACATGTATCATCTAATATGTAAATGCCTGATAGAAAAAAAGACAGCATAGTCAACATCAAACTTTCCATAATAGATGAAACATTCTCTTAACTAGAGCTGTCTGAGAGGCAATATTTTGTGAGGGGCTGGGCATGGTTGGCATGTCCACACATTCGGAGTCATGTTATATTGATGACTTCAAATCCACCAACTCCTCCTGTTCTAAGATGTGTTTTAAAACAAGTATAATAGTACAGTGCCACTATAGCAAGCCCCTTTTTCAGGTACCTTGCAAGTACTGCACAGTATTCAAAACTATACTGCACACACAATGTATTTTATAACATATTATATGTTAAATCACACTAAGCAAACATACCAATACAGTGTAAATTATCAATACATAAAGAATATAATATCTACAGTATTTATTTTGTATCAACAGCAAAACTTTTCGTACCCATTATTTGAAGATTGGATTAAAATGAAAACTGTTGTACACTCCACACTCCTGATATCTTCTGTACTGGTTATGCAACCTGACAAAACTTGGTCTGTTGAAAAAATCTTCAAGATGAAATACACAATTTGGTAAATCACAAAGGATATAATTATATTCTATATCTATATGGGCATTACTTTTTAAATGGAATTATAAAATTTATAAACCAATAAAGGCTTCCTAAATTATCTTCTCATACTTTATTAGAGGTGTGGAATTAGCTGCTTGGTGCCAATAAAGTTATCTGTAAAGTACCACCATTATATACATTTTACATAGTGTACATAATCATTGCACTCATATATTGCCTATGGACTTTAGTATGTTGAACACTATTTTGAAGTACAGCATGTATTTTACTGATATTAGAGCAGACTAAAAGAAACAAATACACTTGGGGATGGATTATAAAATATTCACATGTTCACTATAAAATAATTTGCTACATATGAGATGAAATATATATAGATTATAAATTTGGATTACCTTATAAATTTTTATCAGGGCAAGCATCACTCTGAAGTCATCTTTTATTAATGCAGTTCTTGCCGAAAAATGATGGCTGCATATGTGGAAATGCTGGTGGAGGTCTTGTGTTGCCTTGCTTGTATAGCCAGAGAATTTACTGTGTCTTTCCGTCTAAGACACCTGCAGTCATACTAATGTGAAAGGTCATTTATTATGCACTGTATTATATATGATACTTTTGGAATTCTGATTGGAATTCTGAACCTGTTCTTGCTAAAACCAGGTTAGGTTTCTCATTTTAAAGCTACTCACCTACCAAGTCTGTTTCTCTTTTTATAAAAGACAAGATAACTTTCTGGTTATTTCATAGATATGTGAACCTTGCCTGTTAATATTAAACATAAAGTGACGAGTCATATTGGACATAATATTGAGTTAAGTTTAACTTTAATTATCTTTCTTATTTGTAATTTGTAGGGACACAGCAACAACCACGTACCTTTTTTTTTTAAGTTGAAGACCCCCCAATCATGGACAAAAGTCCACATCAAAGCCGGGCCCAAATTGAAATACAAAGAGAATTGAGAAAGGGTGAAAAAAGGATTACAAGATCTGGCCAATGGTATCCAACAAAATATACAAATGTCTCTACAGCCTCTAAGGACGGGAAAAAAAGAAAAAAAAAAAACATTGAAAGGCATATACCCATGAATAATGTCATAAAAAATTGCTTGCGAGTGTGAATAATTATGTACGTAAACATTAAAGTCGACATTATCAAATTATGATTAAATATAAATGATATAAATTGGGCCGCAGGAGTGTACAACTCCCTCCACGTATGGTAGAAATAGGAAATTACAAACACTAAGTATGATTTAATTACACAGAAATATACACATTGCTTTTACACCGTATGCATGTCTTCTGTAAACTGTTATCTTGTTCTTTCATATACTGTATGTATGTATGTCTTCTGTAAATTGTTCTCTTGTTCTTTCATAAGGTTTAATTTTTGTATCGGAACTTGCAGGGCAATATACATGGAACAAAAATATTTACTGAACAGCTCTGAATGTTGTAATGTAATCTCAGTGCTTTTAAACTAAACGAATGCGCGATTTCAAAATTGTCCTAACATGACTATGCGATGGCTGCAGCAGAAATAAAAAAAAATGCCAATGATTGTGCTACTCTGTACTTTCATCACGTTTTCTCTCCTATGCCGTGCTCAAAGTTCGTGGATTAAATAACAGCAGAAATAGGGTTTACTCCACGGCCTGAGGTATTGTTATGCACACAATGCTGCCAACTCTTTGGAGTTATCAAACCCTCTGCTGCCAAAGGTTCCGAGTTCTCAAACCCACGGCAGCCAATCCTTCGAAGTTAACAAATCCACTACAGCCAACCCTTCCGAATTACCATACCCACGGCAGCTAACCCTTCCGAATTATCAAGTCCACGGCACCCAACCCTTTCAAGTTATCAAGCCCAAGGCGGCCATCAAACCCACGACCTTCCGAGTTATCAAACTCACGGCAGCCAACCCTTCCGAATGATCAAGTCCATGGCAGCCAACCCTTCTGAATTATCAAGCCCACGGCAGCCAACCCTTACGAGTTATCAAGCCCTCGACAGCCAACCCTTCAGAGTTATCAAACCTACGGCAGCCAACCTTTCCGAGTTATCAAACCAACGGCAGCCAGCCCTTCCGAGTTATCAAACCCACGGCAGCCAACCCTATCCGAGTTATCAAGCCTACGGCAGCCAACCCTTCCGAGTTATCAAACCCACGGCAGCCAACCCTTCCGAGTTATCAAACCTACGGCAGCCAACCCTTCCGAGTTATCAAACCCACGGCAGCCAACCCTTCCGAGTTATCAAACCCACGGCAGCCAACCTTTCCGTGCCATCAAGCCCACGGCAGCCAACCCTTCCGAGTTATCAAACCCACGGCAGCCAACCCTTCCGAGTTATCAAACCCACGACAGCCAACCTTTTCGAGTTATCAAGCCCTTGACAGCCAACCCTTCCGAGTTATCAAGCCCACAGCAGCCAACCTTTCCGAGTTATCAAGCCCACGGCAGCCAACCCTTCCGAGTTATCAAACCCACGGCAGCCAACCCTTCCGAGTTATAAAACCCACGACAGCCAACCCTTCCGAGTTATCAAGCCCACGTCAGCCAACTCTTCCGAGTTATCAAACCCATGGCAGCCAACTCTTCCGAGTTATCAAACCCACGGCAGCCAGCCCTTCCGAGTTATCAAATCCACGGCAGCCAACCTTTCTGAATTATCAAGCCCATGGCAGCCAACCTTTCCGAGTTATCAAACCCAAAGCAGCCAACCCTTCCAAGTCATCAAAGCCACTACAGCCAACCATTCCGAGTTATCAAGCCCCTGGCAGCCAACCTTTCCGTGCCATCAAGCCCACGGCAGCCAACCCTTCCGAGTTATTAAACCCACGGCAGCCAACCCTTCCGAGTTATCAAACCCACGACAGCCAACCTTTTCGAGTTATCAAGCCCTTGACAG
>JAYMFT010415298.1:0-17970 GCA_038088735.1 Panulirus argus | reverse complement strand
TATAATGCGGGAAATTTGGATATATATATATATATATATATATATATATATGTATATGTATGTATGTATGTATGTATTAGTTGTTGGTAAAGACATGAGGGTTAAGAGTTCCAAACCATTGCGATGTAGGGAAAGAAACAATTATCAAAATGGCCCACCCTTGAGTTGCTTACAACCACGCAGTAATCATGTGAATCACTAGCTTGCCGGGCATTGCATGGTCTAGCTAGTGATGTTTGCACACAAGCAGCCAGCTCTCGGGACCAAAAACAAAAAGTAATACCTATAGAAGAGGGAAAGTGAATCAACATTGCGGTGTAGAGCGTGCGGATCAGTTTACAAGTTAGCTTGGGAGGGTTGAAAAGTCGGACCGCTTCGGACTCAGCTCTGTCAAGTTATGATGCAGAGATAGAGCCACCCCAGATGTGAGAGCAGTACTCCATACAAGGACGGATCAGTCCTTTGTTAACTGGAGCAACTGTTCAGAAGAAAAGAAATTTCGACGTCTAAACAGATTCGCAGTTTCTAAGAGGCGGACTTAGCTATTCCCATAATGTGGGGTTTCCAAGAAAGATTGGATGTTACAGAAATGCCAAGTATGTTCATTGATTCAAGAGGTTTAAATATATATATATATATATATATATATATATATATATATATATATATATATTATGAAGCTGAAACAAAATAATCTCAGAAAGGCACACCGGTTAAATTCAGTTTTTCCCTACTCTGTGAATTTGAATCTTTACAGTGAAAGATTTCCCTAGGTAGTCTTGCAAAATAATCTCCCAAATCTTATAATCTAACGAAATTTAACATATTTCTTACATCCTCTAGTGTCACTTGTAATCTAACGAATGACAAATGACCTCTCACACAATCACTTGTTGCATTTACCTCACTGTGTAAGACATTCGAACATAAGAAAACTGACAGTTATTGGAGCTAAAAGTTGCCCAGTAGTTAGGCAGTCTCACAAGACGACAGGCTGGTGTCGTAACCGCTCAAACATCTCTGACGTCAGTCATGATGCCTTTGTACTGCTTCACGTAATCACAGCAACGAGAAGCTACGAGGAATCCTGAAATGTCTGTATCTTGGGATGACTTTCACTGCCTTTGGGCTACTGGTGTGATCTTTCTCCTTCCACTTCTGCTTATCACTATGTTACCTCGCTCTTGGCACCTCAGCCAATCATGCCCTTTCTCCATTTTCACCTAAACCAGTTGACCCTCTACGCTCGACCTGTTGAGCACTTGTATATATATCTGCACAGCCGTGGTGCTGGGGTTCTGAGAAACTGTTAACGACGTAGTTAGACTCCCACCTTGCTAGTTTACTGGTTACAACGCATTGCTCTAAACGATGACATACGTGTGACTTGATGCATTGCAATTTTACCTAATTCGGTGTACTTTTAGCATGTATTGATTTTACTGCGTCTTGCTCTAATCACCTGAGAGTGGACTTGGTAGCGGATGGAACCTTTGGAGCAGAGGGAAGCCAGAGGGTTAGTGAAGGGGCTAAGACTTGGGAGGAACAGTATGGCTTCAGGAGTTGGAGGAGGATGTGTGGATCAAGTGCTAGCTGTGAATAATGTGTGTGTGTGAGAAATACCAAGAGAAAGAGGAAGATCTGTACGTGGCATTTAAAGATCTTGAGAAAGCGTATGATGGGGTTGGTTGGAGATGGTATTTGGAAGGTGTGAGAGGAAAGATTTTAATACCACTGAGGAGTGGCTATCAAGAGTGTAAGGCGTATTGGCGGACAATATGTGGTGTGAGGAGGGCTGAGCGAATAAGAAATGGTAGGATAAGAGAGAGGTGTAGTTGTAAGAAGAATATGGTTGAGAAAGCTGAAGAGGGTGTATTGAGATGGTCTGGACGTATGAAAAGGATGAGAGAGGAGAGACTGTCTAAGATGATTTACGTGTCAAAAGTGGAGGGAACAAGGAGGAGGAGGAGGAGGAGGAGACCGAGGAACAGGGGAAAGGACTGAGTGAAAGATACATTTGAGTGATCGCGAACTGAACATACGCAGGGTGTGAGGCGCGCTTAGGATAGAGCAAACTAGGGGCGATGTGGTATACAGGGGGCGACGTGCTGTCAGTGGGTAGAACCAGGGCCAATAAAGCGTTCAGGGAAAATTGCGGAAAGGTCTGTGGGATTGGCTGTTGATATAGAAATGATATACACATCCGGAGAGTAGATGTGAGATAATGTGGCTTTTGTTATAAGATGTGAAGGAGGGACTGTGCTTGTTCCAGGGTTTAGAGAAGAGAAGTGATATTTGGAGGATATGAAAGGATACGGATTCCTAAAAGCTCTAGAGGCAGCAGAGAGGACCGGTGGATGTTGGAGGAACTAGTAAAAGATGTGAAAGGAGCGGAAAGTCATTGAAAGGTCTTGTGACTGACTGAAGCGAAGGAGACGAAATTTAGTATTCACGAAGTCAACCATGATTGGGTTTTTCTTTATGACAACAAGCCCCACATCCTGAGATGCACTGCATTCAGCAGCGATACTCCAGTGTTCTTTACTTACCTAGATTTAATGTCTCTCTCTCTCTCGTGCAGTCTAATCTACGGGTAACGTAATATTCACAGCCTCTTACCTGAAATTGCATATTAAGCAACACACGAGAACTCATCCAGCCTTACGCTGACAAAAATGGAATACGCTGCATGGAACACGGAATACCGCTCAGAAATAATTGTTATTCATATGAAGGAGAAATTTCCCTCTGGATATTTCAAGATGGTGACAGGGATCTTTTTTTCTTTTTTTCCTCCTCCACTGATGCGAGTGTCGAGCTCGTAAAGTTGTCACTATTCAGATTCAGGATAGTGTTGACGCTGTCTTAACAGTGTCTCAACACGGTGTACCCCTCGAGGGTTGGGTGTTCGCAAGCAAGATGAAATAAGAGAGAGAAAAAAAATCGTGTAAGAGATATTACTTTTCCTCACCATACGTGAAATGAGGGATTTCAGAAGACGAGCTAGTACACACACACACACACACACATCAGGAAGAGCAGTGTGCCCGAATAGGACAGGAAGGTGAGACGGTAAACGGCTGCAAGGCGACAAGAAATCACTGTCTGCTGGAGAGTGACAGAGAAATGAGACTAGACAGCAAACAGGGAAGCTAATACTGTACGTAGTAGCCTGACAAGATGGCGATGTTTTCAGACAGACGCAGAACACAGCAGCTGTAACAGCTGCTGTTTGTCGGCTGATACAGCACCAGCAGGCCCTACAGCCGTGACCTTGGTACCTCCGTCTGCACCGCCAGATGAAATCCTCCAACGCCTGCAGCTCACACGAACCATATCTCTCGTAATACCAGCGGCGGGAACGACGCAAACACAGCAGCCGTAAATCATGCACCGATAACAGCGATGGGAAAGACGCCGCGAGCCATCAGAACAGCAGGAACAACGAGTATTGAAATCCCGTGGCGATAGTTTTAGCAGGACTAGAGAATACAATAGTGACTCCCGCTGGGGGCAATAAGAATACAGCTGTAAAAGCAGCCACAGCAACAGCACAGAGGTCCCCCTCCAACCCCCAACCCTCCTTCCATTTGCGTTACAGTCAGCTTGGCTCCTCTCGTGTACCCATTACACTGTAATTGGAGGGGGGGCCGTAGCAAGGCAGGGTAAGCAATACGTAAAGACGATGGCCCTAACCACCAGCACCTGCGTAAGAGCCGGGTCCTCATCTTGTAAACAAGATATGCGCTCGTTACCATCGGGGACCATTTGGCTCGTTTGGAGGAGGAGTGGTCCGTGTAGGGAGAGAGAGAGAGAGAGAGAGAGAGACGCGGGTAGAGACAGTGTGCGAAGGAATGTCGCCTGTTGACCCTCCAAGTAAAAAGGAACAGAAAGTTATGCAAATAACAATAGAGCCACCGGGTCCTCTTGTGATCGTAGGGATGGGATGAGAAGCGTCTATTTGTGTGTGGTAAGAGAAGAGGAGGAAAGAAGTAGGTGGAAATGCAGGGGAAAGTACTTGCATTAGAGTCACCGTCTCCCCAGGCTGACTGACTGACATTCGACCTGTGTTCTGACTCGAGGTTGCAGCGACCACCCGCTAGCCATTATCTCCTCGACGCCTTGAGCACGACAGAACGACTAGTTGAGCACGACAGTACGACTACTGAGCACGACATCACGACCACTGAGCACGACGGTACGACGACTCTTGGGTGAGGATGAACTTGGCCTTCGACCCGATATTCAATAGCCAAGCGAAAGGTTACGCCATCCTGCGCGAGTCGTTATCGTCGCGTTGAAGAATCGTACCGTCGTGCTCCAGGGTCGTGCCCTTGTGCTCAGTGGTCGTACCGTCGTGCTCCAGGGTCGTACCGTTATGTCCAATAGTCTAAACGCCTTGACGACTGCCAAGCGGTTTTAGATAACGTGCGCCAATACTGGGACATCATTACTCTGCAACCCCAGGACCTCTTTTATTACGGCTCCTGCAAGCTCTCTTCGAGGCTGCACTCCACGCAGGAGCAGGGGAAATGACGGACTCCTTTAGAGCAAGAAGTTCCTTGACGAGTCTGCGCTCCTCTCGGTCCACGCACGATGATACAGCCTCGCCGAAGGAGACTTCTCACTCTCGACTGTAACCAAATGGAGGCGGAATTCAGAATACACCACTTCTTTTCCGCTTCATAATTCTCTGTATTTCAGTTAGGTCCCGGCCTTGATGTGGACTTTCGTCCGTGACTGGACTGGAGCCTTCAACATTCAAAAAAAAGCTAGAAAATGTGTCAGTTTAGCACCTCATCTGCGAATCGTGAACAGAGTTGTTAGTCCATGACAGTCGGAAAGTCCCATGGCTCCATAGACAGCTGTCACTTCTCATGAGAAGGAATCCTAGAGGGGGGGTGATTTTGATGATTGGCCCATGTAGGATGTAGTTCCTTGACGAGGATGCCCTTAGGGTTCCATCTAAGATGAGGATGGACACGGGCGCCAGCCGGGCGGGAGGGAGGGAGGGGACGTAGCTTGGTTAGGGGGTGGAGGGCGTAAGTGTGTGACTGAAATTGATGCTGGTGGCAGACGTTGATGACAGTATGACGATAACGACTGTGTTTGGTGACATTATTGGTCGTGACGACGAAGATAGTGATGCAAGTGATGACGGTATTGGTGGGGGTGGTAGCGAGATGACAGTCGTGTTCCCCGTGATAGTGATGATGTCAATGATGATAGTGGTGATAATCATGATAGTTATGGTAATCATGATTACGATGATGGTGATAATGGTGATTGGCATTTTCTCTGATGGTGATACTGTTGATGGCATTTCTGATGATGGTGAAGAAGCTTCCAGTGGGCAGTGATAGTGAAGGTAATGATAGTGATGATGATGACGGTGATGATGGTGACGATTTGGAGGAGGAGGAGGAGGAGGAAGGCCAGGTATTAGACTCGGGTCAGCTGATATTCTTCCCAACACGACCAAGGGCAAAGCAAGAAACATTGATTCGCTGTGAAATACTAAATCACTTGCCGAGCGACGCTGCGATTGGTTCAACTTGTTCGTTGACGCGACACGCGGTGATTGGCCGATCCCGCCTGACACTGCGTGGCATCATTACGCGAAGTGATGCGATTGGTCACCACGGCGTCCACAATGTCCAACCATCGTTGCTCTTTTGACGGATTTTTTTTTTTTTCTTATTTTCTTTACTCTTTCATCACTATTGACATTACTGTAGGAGAGACCATCCCCAAGAAAAGAAACAACATGACAGACTAACTTAAATATACATCAGACGAGTAACTTGGACAAGTTTATGGCGTAGACATGTTAACAGAGACGAAAATATCTCGCCTGGGACCACGCGACCCGACAGTATCATGCGGTGTCAAGTTGGTGATAAAATATAGTCTCTATTTTTTATTTTTTCTCCTCCTCCATTGTCAGATACAATGCACATACACTGCCATACAGGGGCAGGTTTTTGTATTTCTTTATGCCCTAAATTGTGGAGGATCAGAGTAAGTCTCGCTCACGACAGCTCCTTAGACTGTAGAGGATCAGTCTCTCGCCCTCGACGGCTCCTGGACTGTGGAGGATCAGCGTGAGTCTCGCTCTCGACAGCTCCTTAGACTGTGGAAGATCAGAGTCTCGCCCTCGACGGCCCTTGGACTGTGGAGGATCAGAGTGAGTTTCGCCCTAGACCCAAATGTGGGATTAACCTCTTATGTGGATCATAAATCCTTCTTGTGGTTAACATTATGCGTATCGTCTCTTGCCTCTGCCAGTCCCTTCCATCTCATTATCGTCATTCTGCCTCTGATCTTCTTCCCCCTCCTTCCACTCAATTCTTCCTCTTCCTCCTCCTCCTCCTCCTCCTCTTCCTCTCACGGAGATCTTCCTGATAATCCTCCTCATTCTAGTTTTTCTTCTTTCTTCTCATCTTTTTGACCCAGAGGCAGCACTTTCTCTCAGGGCATCAGTGCGGTGAAGGGCTTAAGTGTGGTATGAGGCATTGATGAGATGTGAGACAGTAGTTTGTTGTGTGGTGAAGAGCTGAGGTGTGGTGTGAGGTAGAAATGTGGTGTGAAGTAGCAGTGTGGTGCGAGGCGTTAGTTTGGTGTGAAGCAGTAGTGTGGTGTGGGACAATAGTGTGGTATGAGGCAGCAATGTAGCGTGAGACATTAGTGTGGTGTAAGGCAGTAGTGTGGTGTGAGGCAGCAGTGTGGTGTGACATACGTAGCAGCGAACACCACCGCCACAGGCTCAACCAGTCCCTCGCTACGTTCTGGTGTTGTTTCACTCACTGCCACCTGTTGCTCCGCTTTAAGTCTCGTCGTCTCTGCATCTACCGTGTTACCTGTATAACAGTACGATTTTCCTCTAGCTATGTGATGTTCTCGTTTTGGAGTACATTCTGCCTCAACGCTACTCAAACCAATTTGTGTAATATACTGGTGAGAAGACGCTGGTGAAAGTAAGTGATCTTGGAAAAGAGATTTGTTTGAAGAAAGACCAGGAGAGAATGATTGTGGAATGGTAAAAGATGAGAGTAAATGAAACTAGGGGAGTGGGTGAGGAGTGAGAGGTGATTTAGGGAAGTAGTGCTGGCATGTGCCGGAGAAGTGGTGGCGTGCGGAAGGTTGGATGGAGGTGGGTAGGTAAAATGAGGACGTGAAGTTGCTAATTAAAGAGAAAAGAGAGGCGTCTGGGCGTTACTTAATAAGGAATAAGTACTAGTGATTGGGAGACGTACATAACAAAAAGGCAGAGGGGTCAAGAGAAAGGTGTAGGGGCTCAAAAAGAGGGAAAATGAAAGTTGCCTGAACGATTGATAACAAACTTCAGTGAAAATAAGATTTAATTTGGAAGGAAGTTGATAGTATGAGAAAAACAGAACACATGGGAACATCAGTGAAGGGAGTAGATGAAGAAGTGGGATAAATGGCAGAGATGAGGTCAAGAGAAGATTGAGTGAGTACTTAGAAGGATTGTTTAATTCGCTTTATGTTAAGATGGTAAATGTAAGGTGTTTGGATTGGGGAGGTACGTGTGATGAGAGAGGCCTGGCAAGTGGTCTGGTGAAAAGAGAAGAGGTAGTGAAAGCCTTGCATAAAATGAAATGTGGCATGGCGGCTGGAGAGAATAGCATCGCAATTGAATTCTTCTTAAGAAAGGGGATGACTGTTGTTGGTTGGTTAGTTATGAATACCACTATATGTATGGACGATGGTGAGGTGCCTGAGGATTGGCTGAATGCGTGGCTGGCAGTTGTACCGTCTACATCTTTTCCATAACACATCCCCATGATCCTTTACTTTACGACATCTCTTACTGAACCATCTCTCTCTCTCTCTCTCTCTCTCTCTCTCTCTCTCTCTCTCTCTCTCTCTCTCTCCCTAAACATCCCCTTTCTCTTTGTAGCTGGTGGCATCGAAGCATCAACTCCTTTAATGAAGATGCCACAGAGCCACCATAACGGGTACCTACAGTTTGACTGTGGGACGTATTTCCCAAATTGTGCTCACAAAGAAATTGTAGAGGTCTGTGTAGTTTCCACCATTGTGTCTCCCGTTTTTGAGGTCTGCTCTCAGATCTCTATAAGCGTATATGTGATTGACATTCGTGATTGCTATGTTACAGGGAGAGAGTTAGTTTTGCACTCGTGCTGCCCCTGTCCCTTAACCTAGAGTATACACTGTGTCTTTATCATCCAGCTCCGAAAGGGAGGATGAAAAGCTGATTTGGTTGTGAGTCAACAGCCGCACCAAGGATTCGAACTCGGGCGGGCCTGTGCATGAATCATCTTCAGCGGCGCAAAACACTGAGTGATTAGTATTTGTGTGTTGCGGGGATAGAAAGATTTACAATCGTGTTGCCACGTATCTTATACTTCGTATATATGTACTATGTTTTACACCTATACACACATACACACACACACACACGAGCTAAAGCCAAGTACCCATTTATCGACTAGCCCCGAAGGAAGTATGAACATCTGAGTTAAGTGTGGGCTGACTGCCACGCCCAGGATTCGAACTACGCCACCGTGGAGGCCCGTGGTGCATGTGTGTGTGTGTGTGTGTGTGTGTGTGTGTGTGTGTGTGTGTGTGATTACTATTTGTGCGTTACGGGGAGAGGGCTTTACACTCGTGTTACCCCGTCTCTTAATCGTGTCTCAACCTTAGTGTGTGTTACTCATTCGTAGTTGGCTATACGAATTCTATTTATCTCAGAAAATGTATTTGGAATGTATATAGCCTCTTGTAGTCTTTTGTGCAGTAGTTCCTCCTCCTCCATCCCTTTCCCTTTGGCTCTTACAAGGTCTTCCAGCCCGGAAATCATCAAAGACATGGTAGCTAAGGTTCTCAGTGTTGATTCGTCTAAGACATCTCTATGTCTAAGGTTTTATCTAAGATCTGCACTTGCACTGATCCTTAATGGTATAGAAATGAGTTCAGCGCACACCGAATAGTTGATAAAGAACATGGGCCCCAGTCTGTCAGTAAAAATCGGACATGGAATGTTGAGAATTATTCAAACCTGGGTTGCATTTTCAACAGCAGATTCCACTGTCGAGCCAGGAAGAAATCATAGGATTACAAAGTCCAGTCAAAATGTGGGTACGTTAATTCCTTTGTTGAGGATTGGAAATTATATTTCTTTTTTTCCTGAAGTTTAAACTTGCTGTGTTTAATGATACATTTTGAACTTCCTGTATACTGAAGTGAAACGTGGCCAGTGTCAGGGAAGAGAGAGAGAAGATACGAGAGGCAGAAATGATACGGAATTAAGAAGCAGTTTTGTTAGAAAGACCGATTGTGAGGTTATCCACGGAAGACGTAGGGAGAAGTCAACAGCGATGGGATGGTCTTATGGGATGGTCTTATAAGAAGAAAACCACGAGAGAGAGAGACCACCCCTGAAGACAACTTGACTGGATACCATATAAAATAAGACCAACAAGAAGGCCCTGAACTGAAGAACCATACGTCTGGTAGAAGAGAAAGGAGCCAGATTTGAGGCAGAGCAAAAATTGTGTAACGACGGTGAAAAGTGGAAGGAGTTTGTTTATGGACTGTCGACTGACGAGCCTCAGGGCCCATCCAATGTGGGGTGAGAAAGGTGAGAAAGCAATAGTAAAAGAGAACTACGGTTTGCATGAGGACTCCCTAGTGACATGCAGGAGTCATGATGTCTTGATAAGAGTCGTGACCTTCTTTAGGTGAAGTCAGGAGCGTCATAGTGAAGTCCTTCATGACGGGGTGAGAAGTCGGAGTCGTGCTGGTGTCTTTGGTGAAGTCAGGATGCTCTTATGTTGGAGTCTTCATGTTGACGAGTTGTACTCGTGTCTTGGTGAAGTCGAAGTTGAGTCACGATGGGGTTATTGTGGAGTGGTGAAAAAGTCAGGGTTGAGTCGAGAGTAACGCTGGAGTACCAGGAGAATTACTTTGGAGTAGGACCTAGTAAAAGTAATGATAACGGTGGGGAACTGAAGCAGTATTGATGGTCGATGGTCCCATCAGCTCCTCCAGACTTCCAGCTCCCCAGAATCTCTTCACCTTGACACACACACACGCACACACACACACGCACACGCACAAATAGAACCTGTTCATCGACCCCTCTGCAAACTCCAACTACTGCTCTTTACTTCGGCTGTCAGCTATGTGGTTTACGAGGACACTTTCGTCAATGTTAGTTTAAGCATTTCATGACCCAACTTGCAAAAGGTTTTCAGCTGCATTAAACACAGCGAAGCAGCAAGAATACGATGATGGGGCGTATAATGCTGCTATGAAACATATATGTAGAGTTCTACATTATTCATTTGTTGCCCGGCTCAGTCTGGCAACTCTGCCTACACTCCTATTTTCAAAATTTCATGAACCCCGTGGGAAAAAAAAGAATGGTAAACACTCTACTGTACATGGTAAATTCAACGAAGTGGCTAACGTGGAATTTGTGCATTTTAACTAGAACGTTCAACTTGTGGGCACTTAACTCGTTCGTAATTTTTTCTTTAGACATGCGATAACATATTTCCAAAGTAGTTCAGCACGGGAGAGTTCTACCTTACTGGTTTATTCCGGAGTGATACCGGTTTGTGTTAAAGTGGCATTGGTGATGGGGGGGAGGTTGGTTTATTTCTGAAGGGGATTTGCTTTGTACGTATGTCGTGTGAGTTATGGCTCAGCGTTCTGGGACGCTAAGCCCCCCAAAGCTCACTTTGATCTCTGCAATACCTGGCGCATATTAATAAGATTTAAATGACCACATCCAATCTATCCTGACTATATACTGCTTTACATGAACACGTGAAATTGCCAGATATGGTATAGACTTTTGGACGAATATATATATATATATATATATATATATATATATATGACTTAGAAAATGTGATATTATGTATACAAAAATGACCGACAAAATTTCTCATTCGCGCGTTGTAGTCTGGTGTAGTGAGTAGTTAGTTACTCATCCCGTATGAAGAAGATGAGAACTGTTGAGAAATTTCTCTAGAACCCTCAACTCCAACTAAACTTTACACTCTCTTGAAGAATGGAATCAAAAAGGTAGTTCCCATGTCATCATCATCATCCTGTTCTTTAATTGGATGATGGAACTTAAGAGTAGGTATGTAAATCCATGATAAAGGGAAGTTATAGATCTATTTATCATGGTAAGTTGGAGCATCCATTACAAGGACTCGTTGTATTCGAGTGCCCAGCAGCACACAGAACAAGCTACAACAAAGGAGACCTGCTGCATTCGTCTTTTTCTCATCAGTTTCTGTATAGATATCAAGAATTTTTCATTTTCTTACGTGATATAAAATCAAGCTGTGAAAGCGTGGATATGAACCAGTGGTTATCATCATGTAATAGTAACCAGGGGTTTGGAGGAGAGGAAGATATGTTCGTGAGAGCACTGAGCCTGGCGGACTATAATCAGTCCTGTGGTTTTGACATCTGGAACGCATTGGTTATATTTTGGTTAACCCAAACCCTGTACCAAGCCAGACACTTCTGAGGTCCCCAAGCGGAGATTCAGATTTCATATTTCAGCAGCTGAATCCCGAGAAGAAAAGGGACCCCATTCACAATACTGTGAGAAATGTATTCCTATTATCGCCATCTGAAATTACACTTTTATGGCATCGTGGCAAAATAAGTAAGAACGCGAAAATTCGGGTACTGTGTCGTTATGTTGGGATCCACGGTAAGGAACTTCAAAGATACAGATATAGGTCTGTTAGTAGATAGGCCAGAAGCCTAAGATTCTCCTTTTTGCGTAATATGTTAATGTAATTTATTCTACAGACAGTACACATGGAGGTTCCCACGTCACAGTAGGTATCTGAGAGTACGTGAGGCCCGTAGGATGCACCATGTCTTTGGTAGAGGAGCAGCTACACCGTCTTATCAGTTACTATCGGAAGTGCGTTGTATTGGTGAGTGGTAATTAAGGATCTGATCTTATCATCTGCTATCAGAAGTAGTGCTCATATGTAGTAGTAGAAGGTGATTAAGGGAGTGATACTTTCAGTTCCTGTATAGAAATACGTATGTATTAATGCAAGGTAATTAAAGAACTGATCTCATCATCTGCTGTCAGAGGTACATATGTGTTAGTGAAAGTCATATGCTCAGGAAAAAAGAAAATATATACATATACAGCGAAATTAGAATGTGAATTACCATTTACGTCACCGGACCTCAGGAAACGTTTTCTTTATTGAGGGTCCAGCGGCAGGCAGGGAAATTTGTGTTAGTTAAGGGAGCTACTTTACAGAGAGAGAGAGAGAGAGAGAGTAAAACAGCGTAAGTGAACAAATAGAGAGCGAAACCCATTAACAAGGTCCGGAGATATTGTAATAGAAAAGGTATATGACACACACACACACACACACACACGCACGCACGCACGCACGCACACGCACACACACACACCGTGGAGGGATTTCATGCAGTGGTTAGAGACGCGGTTTTCAACATTTCATAGCCTAGCTTCCCGCGTGCCAGATTCGACATCAGGTAGGGTCGCTTGGTCACAGCTGCGGAAGTTGGTGAAGCTTTAAAGGTGAATTTTCAGCCTTGATTACACGTAGTTATTTTGGTCCCCGCTAACGAGGGAAAATAAGAAAGAAGAAAAGAAAAAAGAAAAAAAACGAAGATTTTTAAATAGTCGTAAACATTTCGCTGGTCCAGAATTACTGCCTTGAGGGTCGAGCGAAACACAAAGAAAATGGTAATGTTATGTTTACGTCCGGAAGAGTTCCTGAGGGGGTTAGGGGTCCGTGTGTGTGTGTGTGTCTGTACGAATTTTTGTGTACGTTTTCTTTTTTTTACCCGCGTTTAGCCGTTGAGTGCGGACGTTGTATGATATTAATTCATTTTGGTTATGTAATCCCTGGACCCCTATTTAAGGGGGCTCCTGCAGTTTCACGTCTGCGCTACAATCAGTAGCAAGGACCTGATGGACTACTTTGGAGTGGGGAGTTACGCGTTCCTATCCATCGACGGCGATACACCGCAACATACAGGCGACTTTTCACTCGCTGTGTAACCACAATCAGTCAGAGTCCGGTAACGCACGCACGAATGTCGTAGTGTAATTACATGTAATTCTAAAGCCAATGGATTATTTCTGTATCCATTGAACTCTAACGGATGCGTTTCATGTGAAATAAGTGCTTGCTTGCTTGCCTACATTAATATTGCATGTACATTACTACCGCCTCTGAGACTGTAAAAAGGTTTTCATTACCTTTTGCCAGACGTTGCCTCATTTTCTGCAGTCATTTGCTGAATACTCAACTCACTCGACGATATTTAGTCACCTGTCAATGCAGAATATTCGTAATATTCAGGAGGATAACGTGACCGTGAAACACGACTGAATCAGCCGTGATTAACGGTGTGCAGGATTGCCAAACCGTACGCTGCCAAGGCCAATTTCACTTTGACGACCAACTACGCGGAACCCAATGTTAATATATGCATATCTCCTTCGATGTAGATACCACCGCCATGCTGAACTATACTTTCTGTGGAGGGAATGAAAATGTAGAGAAAAATGTCGACACCAGAAGTCCAGTCGCAAAAAAATGTTCGTATTCTGGAAACCATTTGAGAATTGAAGTAATCAGTCACCTCCAGCAGGCTGGAGATCGCTTCCCACGCTTAGATAGAACACACACACACACACACACACACACACACACGGCATAGGCTAGGGGGTGTGTGTGTTCATACATACAAGGGTAGAGACATGATACGTTTATACAAGGCTAAGAGAGGGGGCAACACTAGCGTAAAACTCCCTCCCCTTACCACGCAAATAGTAATTATATAGTAATCACTGACACATATCAAACAGCTGGTAAAGTTTTTAAACAGATCAGTGACGTAGATAGTAAATAAGTTCTTCGAAAAATGTCGAGATACGACAACCAGAGAACATACATAACATCAGATAAAATAAGAAACTTAAGGATTATGTAAAGTAGTACTTCTATGGCATAAAAGTGGTTAATGAATGAAATAATCAGTATGGAAATGATAACTGCAAACAGCGTACAGAAGTATAAAAAGCTGTTTGATAGTAAAGAATGTTCAAGAGATGGGGGCCCCACTAGTGTAAAACTATCTTCCCCATTCAGCACAAAGAGGTAATTACAAATAAGTAATTAAAGATAAACATCCACCCCTCCATCCTTCAGAACACACACACACACACACACACACACACACACACACACACACACACATTCCCAATTTTTATGTGTGAATGTAAGAGGAGGGGAGATCATGGTTTACAATCTCTTTATTCTTTCTCGTGTCGCAATTTTCACATCACGTCGTCAGAGATTGTGTGCACGAATGATAAGAATCTTCAAATGTATTGTATAAATGCACTACACAACACGTGTTAAAACTACAGAGCAGTGTTATGTCAGGGCCTAATGGTAAAACAGCTTTAGTGATGGATCAGAGGACTCTATGACACCGATTTGCTGCCGTCCGTCAAGTGACCTGCGCCAGTTACATATCCCGTGGGCGCCTTACCTGCTAGTTTAAGTGGAGACCTGGTTCGTCCAGGGACCCCGTCCACTGTTCATGGGGGTGGAGATCCTGTTCCAGAGAGCAGAGTTGTGTCTGGTAAGCCGCCCGCTTTCAAAGAGCCATATTAACGTCGGGTATCACGTCTTCATTGTGGACAGGAGAAGCCAAAACAGTAGGACGATAACCGGAAGGATTAGAACGCTTACCCTTATTTGGGATAGGGTTTATGAATCCATCGGAAATGAAAAACAAAAGAAAAAGTGGAATTCAGAGATAAATTCACTCAGAACAGGAGGAAAAATGCTGCCCATTTGGTCTAAACGTCTCCCATGTTCCAGGAAAAGGATTTGCTTCCTCGACTGTACAAAAAAAGAGATTATAAGGAAGGCCATTAGCAGAGTAAGAGGTACATCAAAAGATGTAAAAGTGTCAGAGTTGTTCAAAGTGTGATTAGAAAGGGAGGTGACAAAGAGAAAACAGAAAACGGCGTCTTTATCAACATGAGAATCAGCCATGGCAACAGAAAATCTTTGGGATATTTTTGCCAAAAGACCAGAAGGACTTTGCGGTGTAAGTAGAGTGGTTATCGCTCCTCGTCTAGATAGAAATGTGCTCTACTACACGGGCATTATAGTTTTGCTATAACTTTGTGGTAAAGAGGAAAGTTGAGTGAGAGTCGAATAGAGAGGACGTAGGTTCGCCAGGTCGAGTACTTTTGGTCATTTACTTCCGTGGTGTTAAGGCAAAATGCCAATGAGCCACGGACGAGACGGAGAGACAGCCATAGAGAATAGAACATACACACCTCCATCTCGTAACGACAACACATGCTGCAGGCTCAACGGAGACGGAAGCATCGCCCGGTGATGAAAGACACTGACCGTCTCAAAGAAAATAGAATTTCGTAAGAAATTTCATAAGTTATTGTTGCCAGCGCCACCACAACGCCATGACATGCTTTGAAGGCGGCAATAACGAGAGGAACAGCGCACGAGAAAGTTTCCACCGTGTGTGTTGTGGCGTGACCTTTTCAGCTGACCGATGTTCGCTTTCACAGAGAAACAGGACCGAGTCCAGCCAGCCCTGAGGATGAATCAACATTCCCAGGTAAAGAAGTCACCTCCGTGTCGATTGATTTAGACAGGGCAAGTGTGTGGAGTGCTTCGACACACTGCTTAAAGTGAAGATCTGATCAGCCCTCGCAACAGTTATGGACGGTGTCACAAGACTTTAGTAAAAAATTCTTTTAAAAAAAGGAAAATCATTGAAATAGACAAAGACGTACAGTTTGAGCGTTTACCATAATGCTCTGGCGACAGCAGACGAAGTCATGATCTCATCTCACTCGCGAGATTGGAAGATGATTGTCGCATCCCGTCTCTGCTGAACAGCAAGCACAGAGGACCTTTCGCCTCGCGCGACACCCGGATTTTAAAGATAATTTGCCACTTGGAGTGGAATGTGTCCCTGTTCATTTTTGGAGGAGAAAATAAGAACTGCGACGAGAGGAGAGACAAAGAGAGGCAAGGGATGGTGAGGCGAGGAGGAGGAGGACGGGGTCTGGCACACTCTCAGACTCGAAATTGATTGGAACAATACTATCAGCGCCTTTACTCGCCTGGATCAATACGAGGGGGAGTGTATACACCACTCACACTAACACACACACACACACACACACACACACACACACACACACACTGGGGGGGTCGGAGAGAGAGAGAGAGAGAGAAAGGTATCATATCATAGACTTTCTTTTTAAGGGGGGAACTTACGAGCACCTACTTGTCTGTCAGATGACGCGTTGATGACACTTGTCACAGAGGTAAAATGTCGTAGGAATAGAGAGCATTGCTGTACGACATCGAAGTATATCACTACGCATGCGCGCGTACACACACACACACACACACACACACACACACACACACCGCCCCAGGCCATCCTCTTGTCATGATTAATGTGTCCATGAGAGCAGGTGCCGGCCATGGTAAGTTCCACACGCCTCCCCTCTGCCATTACGGTCATTAGCTCTGAACAAGGTGCCTCAGTCCGCTCTCCGAACCCTCGCACCAACTGCCGTACAACACCAAGTTTTGCCCATAGACAGATGAGATATTGTCGGAGCCTTGAGTGTGTGTGTGTGTGTGACAACGAGGATGCTCAAAGGTGAGAGTAGGATTGTACAGAGAGGCGGGAGGTGGGAACGGAAGATGCTGTGGGCTTTTGTCTGAACTGGGTGGGATTTATTAGAAGGTCAGTGTCACCACAGCGATACCTCCACAGGGGGGAGGTTTTGGACCTGCCTGTGTTTTCTGTGCAAATGGGAAGAAGAGAATAGTTATCCATTGCTCTTACTTCGTAAGATTAGTTACAGTAAGAAAGATAGAAGATTTTGTCAAAATGAGCTTTAAAAGTCTGGTATTAAAGAGTCTTTTTATATTTTCCTGTGTTGTGTGTTAAGTGTATTTGCTTTTTCATTGCTGCTGTGTTTTTGTTGAGGAAATTACTTTGAAATTTTCGTATTACATTTTTTTTAATGAGGAAATTACTTTAAAATCCTCTTATTTCTTTTTTATTGAGGAAATAACTCTAAAGTTATTACTTTTTCAATTGAGGAAATTACTTTGAAATTCTCTTATAATTTTTTTATAGAGGAAATTACTTTGAAATTCTCTTATTACTTTTTTGACTGAGGAATTTACTTTAAATTTCTCTTATTATCTTTTTTATTGAGGAAATTACTTTGAAATTCTCTCATTTACTTTTTTGCTGTGGAAATTACTCTGAAGTTCTCTTATTACATTTTCTTTCGAATTTACACGTAAACATCTTAGTTACCGCAAGTGTTGTTTGACCTGATACGTTCAGGCTGTGTGACGCGTCGCCTCTGGCAACCCTCGGTGATGGTAGCGCGCACCAACCAACCAGATGTTGCCACTGTGACGCGTCAGGCCTGGCAAGCACCGGGGCTTGATGACGTCTACTGACCGTATATTACCAGTGGCATCTCAGCCGCCCGCCACCAGTTGCTGAGTGAGCGTTGATACCGTTGCTGCCGCGCAACGCTGGGGAGTGAGATGGCGTGCGTGCGTGGGAGGCAGTGAGGAAAGGGAGAGAGAGAGAGAGAGAGAGAGAGAGAGAGAGAGAGAGAGAGATAAGGAGAACTATCATGGTAGATAAACAGATAGAGACAGAGAAGATGTTGATAGAAACAGACAGACTTAAAGAAAGAGAAATATATGTATATATATGTGCTTTAAGGCAAACAGAGAGACAGACGAATACACAGGGCAACATGAGAGACAAGTACAAGCGAGCGCGCGCGCGCACACACACACACACACACACACACACACACACACACACACACACACACACACACAGACAAAAAAC
>JAYMFT010415287.1:0-17973 GCA_038088735.1 Panulirus argus | reverse complement strand
CACCTCCTTGCCGTCATCATCCTCCCCTCCTCCTCCTCCTCCCCCTGCCAACCCCCCCCCCCGCCAATCCCTCCCTCTCCCCCCCTCCTCTCCCTCGATCAACAATGATCTCCTTCCCCCCCCCCTCCCCCCACCCACCTCCCCGAACAAGCCAACGGTAACGCCGCCTCCCCGTTCTCCAGAACCCAATCGGACGATGGCGGACTCTTGCCCGAAAAAATTAGCATCTACTTCGACAAATCATCTACTATAAAGTGAAGGTTTAAAGTACTTACAAAACGTCCTTAACTTACGATACTTTGAAGAAAAACATCAGGTTTAACACGATTAAACGCTACAATATCATGTGAATTTTTATTTATATTACACTGGCAGCTTTGAAATATATGAATATCTTTCCAAACTTAAGACGAGACGATTGCCATATAACAATACATTAAGAGAATACTCTGTCTTGGCGCCATATAATTCTACTTAGTATATGTTCTGAAATACAGTATTTCAAGACGCTGACGAAATGAAATGCTTTCAGGAAAAGCTTAGAATACATCAAAAAACATTAAAACAGAAATCGTTGCTTAAAATATAGAACAATGATAAAAGGAATTTCTTCTAACGTGAGCTTCAGTTTAAACATATCTGTGTGTGTGTGTGTGTGTGTATGTGTGTGTGTTTTTATCCCATTTACAATATTATATTACTGAACTTATTTCCCGTCTCGCCATTTTTGTCAACAAAGCTTCAGCGTTGCCTGACGTACGAATAACAATATTTTCTTTCCCTCCCCCACTCATCCTCTGCCTGTCGGGCGAGATTCCGTAAACTGCTTTATACGTTAATAAATGTTTCACGACATATAAATGGCCGTCAGAATAAATTCCCTCGCGAACCGATCTTAACAACAGTAGCAGATGGGTGTTCCATCCCTGGGACCCAGCCTAGCCTAGCCAGCAGTGTTCTGCCCAGCGTACATTTGCATTTGACGGAAACAACTTATCCTACCTTCCACGAAAACTAGTTCCTAGTTTTTCCTTTATATACGGGAGATCGTATATCATTCCTTCTAGCCCCCTGTGAAAACCACGTTCTCGTTGTCAGTATTCTTGCATTGAATTCCCTCCTCGCTTCATACATTTTAAACAAATATAAAATAGTGTTCTTTACTCAGCGTATCTTCTTAAGTTGTATTTTCAACACTATGGGCATTGAGATGTGTGTATGTGTGTCTGTGTGTAATATTCAGACTATTTGTAAGTGGTCCACCCCCATGAAATCTAGGAATGGGATTTATTGATAAAACAAAATTCGTTTTATGTACCGAATCTACAGCCCGATTAACAATATCACATGATCATATTCACAGCCTGAAATCACAAACCCGTACACAACGCTACTGTTTCCACTCAGAAAGGACACAGCCGACGGAATTTACCACAAATAACTAGATGCATCGATGGGGTCCTACAACTTATTTTGAATTTCAAATTGGAGATTATATTGTTGCCCGGAGTTTCAGTTCCCTTCCGCTAGATGTCTCCTCGTTCATCGAGCGAGTTACCATATATGTACGACCTCTGAGAACGAGAGTACGACCTTTGAACACCATAGCACGATCCTTGGACACGATCACACAAGCAAGCAACAGTATTCAAATAGGATAAAGACTCATCAACTTATGCAACACTGACACTTTAAAAACAAAAAGTACCGACCTTTTTTTTTCTTCAACTATGAATATCTAGACTTGCAAATCTATACATCAGTGATACGAGAAAGCTTACGAATTCCTTGACCTAAAATACATGAATATAGTCATTACGTCTATGGACATAACAACCTATATTTCACTAACTCGGTAATTTAGCATACGGACAAACCAACCCGTAATTCACCAAGTAAAACAAAAAAAGTCTAAGGATTCAACAACCTAGAAATATAGTGGTTAAGAGAATAAAGATACAGTCTAAAAACGATATTCGGTCTACCTTAGCATACTATGCAAAACAACTGAAGAACGAATTAGAATTACCACACTTGCATCTGGCCGGAATTCTCCGTTCATATCGCATTTATAATTACTGGTATTTAATTACCTTTAATACACTTAGTATACGTGACTGTATTTTGAATACTTTAGGACAGCCGGCTGCTTGTGTGCCCCCAACTACTAGCTAGACCACGCAATACTCGGCAAGCTGCTGCGTCACATGATTATTGTGTGGCCATCGGTAACTCAAGGGTGGGCCGTTTTGATAACTGCTTCTTTCCCTACACGTCGAGGCTTTGGAACTCTCTTCCTTCTCATGTCTTTCCCAATAACTATGACCTGGCTCATTTCAAAAGACAGGTCTTTGACTTTCTCAAAAATTCGTAAATGCTTTCCCTGTTTTTTTTTTTTCGCGTTTCTTAATTCTATTTTTCAATTTCGGCCCGGCCTTGATGTGGACTTTAGTCAGGGACTGGAGCCTTAAAAAGAAGAAAAAAAAAGAAGTTGCCTGGATGATGAAGAGAACGGGGGGAAGAATTATGGTACACTGTGCAAAGAAAGAGGAGAATGTAAAGAAGCAAAAAAAGAGAAAGGGAAACAAATAAGGGTCGAGAATTAGGACAGTCTGTCGAGGAGAGAAAAGGAAAAGGTTAACAAAGGCAAGAAGCAAGTGAGAGGAGGTAAAGCAAACGAAGGAAAAAAGAAAAACATTACATGGCGAAGTGGAATTGAGGGAGAACATAAGAAACACGGGTTAAAGATAAGATAGAAGGAAAAAGAAGAGCAGAGGAGGTGATGAGATAGGGACGAGAAGTGAAGGACAGAGAGAGAGAGAGAGAGAGAGAGAGAGAGAATGGCTCACCCACAGTGTGCTGGCTCCTCACGTGTCATGCATCTCTGGCATTGAGAGGTGCTGTTGTGTTGTCGGGACACATCATGGTGACTGGTGGGGCTGGCTGCCCACCACCTCCTCCCTCTTGCTCCTCCTCCCAACCCTGTGTGTTAGAGCCTTAACTGCTGGTGATCTGAGGCGCCTCCCCAGAGCACAAACACTGCAGGTTTATACACACACACACACACACACACACACACACACACACAGACACCTGCATGTGGTTACACCGCGAGCTACAAGTCACCTTCAGCTAGGCTGAGTACAGTCTGGTCGAGGAACTTTTCTCTGCGAAGGTATTCATCATTTACCTGCTGCTGATTGGAGTTCAGCCTTTAAGCTGCAGGAAACACATATAAAAGGGGTCCTAGATTGTACGATATATATGTATTGACGTCGCCCCTGTGGACGTGTTGTTTTACATGCGTATGGCTGTTGCTTGAGTGCCTTTCTCCTGCCTGTGTAGACCCTAATCACCACCTGATGTACAGCACCTCCTACACTGCCCCACCCGGCCACTCCTCCCTCACAAGACACACACACACACACACACACACACACACACACACACACACACACACACACACACACACTCCCTCCCTCCCTCGGAGGGAGAGGACGGAAGGGACAGGGGTAAGTCCCCTCTCCTCCTCGAAGTGTCCTCAGCCTCCCTCGAGCAGCAGACGAGTCACAAGTGCTATGGCCGCAAGGCGAGCGTCCCGTCCTGTTTCCTTGGGGACGTGAGCAGGTGCAGTGTGGACTCCCGGAGTCCCTCCGTCCACGTAATAAAGCTCAAAGGTAATTATGGAGTAATTATGCGGCGGAATGTATAGACAGGGTGAGCAGATCGGCCGCTACGGTTATGGAAACAAGACCCGTCCAAGCTCCCACTGCACTCACCGTTGCCACCTCGGGAGTGCCAGACCTTCTCCCACTTGCACCCTAACCAGCCATCATCCTCCTTCCAATTTACCGATATAAATGTATCTCAGATACAAAGTAGATACCTAATGAATGATCTCAGGAAATCGGAAAAATATTTGGAATACAAGGTGAGTAAGTGAGCGGGAATAGGTAAGGATAAGAGAGCGGCGGGGGTGGTAACACTGGCTGCAGCTCTCGGCTTGACTATTTAATCTGTGACATCATCGGTCGCCCCGCCCCATCCTGTCTGGCCGACCATGGGGACATTACCCCGTCCGCCCCGCCTCGGACCCCGGGTGTCCTAATACACCCTAGGTGTCCTACTGTGGCCCAGGTGTCCAAACACACCTTAAGTCTAGCAGCGTTGTCTGAGAGCATTGTTGTGATATCGGGTTCTGAATCGAAATGGGTGTCCTGCGGCATCCCGTGTGTCGTGATGCACCTATGGTGTCCTGATCGTGTCTTAATGTCCACAGAAACTCAGGATATCTTAAGGAACCTGAATGCACGAGGGACCTTGCACGTCCTGATACAGATCAGAGGATCTAATGTAGCTCAGCTGTCTTAAGACAGAGAGGAGGAGGAGGGGGGGGGGTTCCTCTAACGCCTGGAGTCCCGAGCCTTTTGAGCGCGACGGTACGACCCTTGGGTATGATGGTCTGGCCTGTGACCAGACACCTTATATCTCCCTTGGGTAGCGTTGGAAAAACAAAGACGAAAGCCCGGGAAGACGTCCTCTCAGTTTTCCTATGAGTTGTGAGATATTGTCTACACAGTGCCAGTGTGGATCGGCAGTATATACGTACATACATAAACCTACATAATGGAACACGGACTCTTCCAGTACAGTCCCACTTCAGTTTGCTTCGGCACTCAGTTCTCGGCACTACTCCATGACTAACCACCAACGTCCACGTACGGATAAAGGGCTTACCCCTGCCTCGCATTTCAACATCCTACGCTCGGAGATCCCCCAGCGCCATCAAATACAACACTGACAAAACGTTTTCACACCGGAAAGACCCACCAGGCACTAACCAACCGCCTCCCCAACACAGTCAAAAACACCGACTCATCAGACGTACACCCGTCCGGTGTCACACTCCCCAGACGTATACGAGTTAACGCTATCTCCTCCGCGCTTTAGGGACCGCCCATCTTTATAACATTACAAACACTGGTTCAACGTAATCCTAGACCCGTCACGCCCAAGATGCAACTCCCGCACTGGTGACATGACCTCCCGTGACCTTTTCCAGCAGACCACGGTATGAAGGTTCTTTCACGTGCATATGATGTCACTGTCGCATCATAATCATCCTGACGCTACTCAAGCAACGGCAGACGTGCCCCACTACATCACGCCATGAGAACAGTGGTTCACTCAAAAGAGAATGTTTGCATCTCTTACAGAGAAGCGACCGTCTGCCACTTATGTCTTACAATCAAACCGACTTCCTACGGGATTTATATTACACTGAGAATCGGAGATATTACAAAAAACGAGTGTATAATATGATGCCACGATTCTTAAGATTAGGGAAGTTTTAGGCGGACTGAACCATGTTTCAATCACTTCTCTTCTTTAGTAACACTTTTGAAAAATATCCGATGCATTAAACCAGAGGAACTCAAGTTGGGCCCTGCTTGTCGCCAGGAAGAGTCTTGGCAACCATCACTGTAGATTCTTCTCGTTGCTGTTTTATTGCAAAATAAATTCTGGAGGTAATTGTAGAGATTATAAAACGTATGTCTACCAAACGAACGTCAAGACTGAGGCAAAAGGTAAGTATGTTTGTTGTTTATTGGGACCCAGGCGGGCGGGCCGGTTGGGTTCAGACCTCTTACCTTACGTAGGTTTTTAATCTCCTAGGAACCTCTACGTAGTTGTATTTTTCATTTTCACTTCTTAATAGCAATGTATCGTATGTTCAAGACAACCGAGCGGGGTACTCTGCTAAGAATTCGCCTCTGACTGGCTGCTGCATTGTGGTATTGACTAATCAAAACACGCGAGATAAAGCGGACATCTTGAATAAAGACGGCTCATTAATTCAGGCTAAAATGCGTGTAGTTCTTATCTATCTACTTGCAAGAGGTTGATGTTTACAAGCAAATCAGATTTTGCCAAGTACCCTCGCCTGATAACGCTGGCGGGGCAGGTGTCTTCCAGCAGAGGCAGGGCAGGGCGTCTCCAAGGCAGTCTGAAGACCTCAAATTAGCTTGTGAGCTCTGCCTAGTAAATCAGACTGGATACCTCTAAATTAACCTGGGCATCTGAAGGTAAACAAGGTCTTCCAAAGTGGATTGGGCATCCCGAGGGAAATTGGACGCCCCAACGAAGTCTACCAAAGTCGGCCAGGAGTCTTAAAGAATATTGGATTTCTTGCTGTCTCTCCCAGGAGTGGCCTGAACGATATAAAGTAGATCAAATGCCTTACAGGTTCTCCCAGAGTGGGATGGGTGTCTGAAAATCAGTTGGATACGTACCAAAATAGCCTGAGCCTCTTCAGTGTCACCTAAAGTGGGTTGGATGTCGTCAAGGGAGACAAGGTGACTTAGAAAATCTCCTAAAGTGGTCTGGGTGCCCAAAAGTAAATTGTACATCTTTCAAAGTGTTCAGGGCCTCCTAAAATAGCCTGCCTGCGTTACAGTGTCTTCTGGAGTGTGGTGTTCTGCAGTATCTCAATCGTTCTTTCGTGACTTAATATTCGACTGATGTCCTTTCTCTCTCTCTCTCTCTCTCTCTCTCTCTCTCTCTCTCTCTCTCTCTCTCTCTCTCTCTCTCTTCCTCTTTCCCCTCTCTGTCCCCTCTCTCTCCCCCTCTCTCTCTCTTGGTAGTAAGTAGTTTACAGCCGCCGACCAGGGAGGTTCACTTCAGTGATCATCATGGTTCACTCCTTTGGCTCAGGTTGCTGGCATTGAGACAACAAATACAGTCTCTCCTTCTTTCGCATCACACTTGACGACACGTAACTCACACGACTCTACTTCGCAAGTGCAGATTTTCCCGCGGTAAGCGCCAAGTCTAGCCCTGCTTTACAGCAAAATATCCTCATAAAGTCTTCACAAGTAAGTAAGTAAGAGTCTAACTTTCCTAAGGAATACAAGTCTTTCGTAAAGAACCAGTGTCTTTAGCAAGAACCTTCTCAATTTGCATAGGAATCATTAATAGGTTTTGGCGTGTTATGCAAGTAAGTAATACTGTAAAGTAGTGTGTGTGTGTGTGTGTAATCACCAATTTATGCCGTACGGGGAGGGAGTTTTACGCTCGTGGGGTCCCATCCCCTGAACAGAAATAGCCAGAACCCTTCGATGATTTCTAGGAATGTCTTCCTTCGTTCCCAGTAAATGCCGGGGTCTTCGCCTGCGGTGGGTCTGTTAGCTGATGGTCACTTGCGCAAACCCTCGTGAGCGAGCTGCTGGGGGCGTGGGGCCAGGCCCGACGGCGCCCGCTCCTTCTTCTCCTTGCGGGTATTTCCAAGAACGACGGGAGTGAAGCGGGCCCGTGATACCAAGAAGTCCGCTTCTCGCACGTCCCGGTTACGAACGGGGGTTTCCCCGAAGAGGCTTCCAGAATGACGACGATTACTTGAGTGGGCTGATGCCTCAGTGCGCTGGAGCAGGTCTGGCGTAATTCTAATATTCTTTTTTTTTTTCGTCATCTCTCTCGTAGCGAGGTGGTGAGGATTCCTCCACGACAGATCAAAAGCTATGTGTTGTTCAGTACATTGAGGCAGCTCAGACCTGTCGTTGAGCATCATAGCGTAGGTAAGGCCCGTCGATGAGCGCTGTGACGGAAATTATAGACCTGTCTCTGATCATTGGGAATTGGGATGGTCAGAACCCGTCGTTGAGGACAGTGATGTCGGTAAGACTTGTCGTTGAGTACTATGATGTATGTGAAGCCTGTCGTTGAGTATCGTAACGTAACTGAGAAGTGTCGCTTGGCGTTACACGTAGTGACGCCAGCGACACCTGTCGTTGATCACTCTCTCACCAGTGACGACCCCGAGCCGTTCTTTCCCTCTCCTCTAGTGGGTGCCATGGGGAGGAGAAGGAGGAGGAGGTTTGGCTCTTATCCCCCTAGTGGGTGTGGCGTGCACCCCCCTTTAGGTAGCGCCGAGGGGGAGGGGAGGGGAAGGGTTGGGGGGGGATCTGTGGCGGCATCCTCAAGGGTTCTGTATTGTCAGACTCGCTCTGTTGTTGCCCGTGAGATGATTGTCGTTTATATCCCTGGCGACTGTCGTGGGCTAAGTGCTTCTTATTTGACTGCATGTTGGGTCCAGTCCCAGACAAGGTCAAACACACACACACACACACACATACACACACACACACACACACACACACACACATACACACACACACACACACACATACACACACACACACAAACGAACATACAAACACACACAATAAGGTATATATCTGACGTGATATGCTAAGGGAGGAGAGGGAAAAATACAACAAATAGAGTCAGAATGCAGAAAAGTGGAGGAGCCAAATGAAGCATGAGGACGGAACAACCCCGCCCACCAGAATTTCAGAGAGGTAAGGAATGTTAGGTGACGGGAATGTCAGACTGAAAGCAATGTATACATATGTAGATGAACTATTAGTAAATGATATACATATGGATATGAACTATTAGTCAATGGTAAAGAGGTGGAATTCAAGGATGTAATTAAGGAAGGTGCAGCTGATAGTGGAGACAAAACCTAAAGAGATAAATTCTCACCTGCTCTGTGCAGACGGATACATGATAGCAAGAAGGGATAGACTGGACAAAGGAGTTGGAGGTTTGCCCCTTCCAATAAGAGAAGGCTTTAAGTTTCTAGAAATACTGGCATATGAACCATTCAAACAATGTATAATGGGAAGAACAACTGTAGGGAAGAGGCGAATAGTGGTGTTCATCACACATAATCTTCCAAAGAATTTCAGTGATCCGATTTAAAGATGATCTACAGCGAGAACGATGAAGGAACAACCATGACGGACATAAAGCAGTAAAACATGTACTTCTCAGAGACGTTAGAATGTTAGTAGTGAGGAAGTTCAATTTCAAACAGACAGATGGTAGGAAATTGGATTCTTATGGTGACACAGAGTCATGGGGATAGACGTTCTTAGTTTGTATGCAGGAATATCTCCCATACGAATATGTCACTGAGCACACTAGGATCAGAGGGAATGTTAAACCTTTCATTTCAATACCCTGTCTTCACACTCAGAATCATGGATGAAATAAATATTAAATGTGATACTCCAATTGAACAAAGCGATCATATAATGCCGGAATCTGATCAAGTGGTAAGTGTGGACATAGAAATAGCAATTGAAATCACGTGGAACTCAAAAGAAACGGAATCTGCCTCCTAGGAACCAGGTCTATATGAAAATTACAAGAAAGGAATAGGATACTGATTACCTTTATCATCAGAAACAGAACGAAGGGCAAAGAATATGAGGGATTGTTCAATAAAAGATGTCAAAAAGGGAAGAAGTTTAGTAATGTTCTATGGAAAAAGATATAGGAGGCACGCCAGCCAATCAGCATTTGGATAAGAGAGCAAAAAACGACTATAGCGAGATAAGAAAAGAGGAACAAAGGGACTATGAGAAGAATATTGTGGGCAAGGCAGGTGACAATCCAAAACATTTCCATACAATCATCAGGCGTAAACTGTCATCCAAAGAAGAGCCAATAACGCCAGGAGATTCAAAGGGAAGAGCTGTTGAGGAAGATGCAAGATATGCCAGGAAGTCAGTGATAAACTTAACAATGTCTTCACAGTGAAAGATAATGCAGTCCTAACACCAGTGAGATGGAATGGGGATGAGGGTTTAGAAAGCGCTGAACTATATGGAAAAGACAAACGGAATACTAGATTCTTGACCCAAAAAAGGTTCATGTTCCTGATGAAATATTTCCATATATAATGGAGATGTGTGCAGATACACCTGACACAACACACCACATGAAATGTTCAAGATGTCGCTGAAGAAAGGTAAAGTGCCAGGCAAGTGTACGAGGGCAAACATCATACTAATATTTAAGGAAGAAGACCTGAAGGATGCGCTAAGCTGCAGACTAGTCTCCCTGACGAGTGCGGTCTGTAAAGATAATCAGAAAGCAAAGGGATGACTTCTTGCAAAGGAGAGACCACCGAAGCGAGAGAGAACATGGCTTCAGGGAAAGGTCATGTGTAACGATCCTATAAGATTTCCACGAGAGAGTGTGCTCCGTTTTAGACAAATGAAAAAGCTGGTTGGATTGTCTGTCTACATCTGGAACGCCAAAAAAATGAATCTGACACTGTATCACGTAAGAGACTGGTATGAATGCTGGATCTTCAGACAGGAATGAGGGGAAAGACTACTTTGATAGACAGATTATCTTTGAGGACGGGAACAAAGGAAGCATGTCAAGTTAGCCGTCTGGAAACGGGCTGAGGTCACAGCGCCGCATCAGGTTGTGTTGGGACCGTTGCTCTTCTTGATCTATGTAAATGAGCAGCCGGAGGGATGGAACTTCTTCTCGAATATATTTCTGGATGATGCCAAAGTCAAAAGGGAAGTAAAAAGCAAGGAGCATTGCATTAACTTATACAAGGGAACCTAGACAAGTTTCAAACTTGATGAAATTCATACCGAGTATATGCGAAGTAATGAGGATGGGATGCAAGGAAAGAAGACCTCGATATGAATACTGTCTAGCAGGAAATGATCTGCAGGAGTCTGTTTGTGAGAGGGACCTGGGAGTAGACATCGCTCTTAGAAAATTAAAGGAGACATATTGTCTGCTGGCAAATAATAGAAACGCATTCTTGTATATGAATAGCAAGATGTATTCATCAAACAGTTCATATCCTACATAAAGCAAAACTAAACTATGCTTCTCAAGCTTGGTCACCACATTCAAAGCATTCATAGAAGAATAAAGAACCAATAGAGAGGGTCCAGAGAAGGGCAACAAAGACAACGCCAGAAATAAGAGAATTGAATTTCAGGAAATGGCTGAAGGCCTTAAATTTTCTCACCATGGAAGAGAGAAGAATAATGGGCTACCCGATCACAACCTTTAAGTTGTTAGACCAGTGTGATGATGTCGACGGTGAACAGTTCTCCGAAAGAAGCAACGACATAGCAGTGAGAGGCTATACCATGAAGTTAGTTGACAAATTTTTCAGATAAGATGTTAAAAAGTAATAGTTTCATAGTATAATAGTAATGGGTGTAAGGAGTAAATTGAATAACTGTGAAAGTTACCATTGCAAACACCATATAAATGTTAGAATAGTTGTTTGAAGAGAGAGAAAGTTCAAGAGATGGGGCCTCGCGATTGTAGAACACCTTCCCCGTATACAAATAGATAATTACACACACACACACACACATACACACACACACACACACACACACACACACACACACACACACATACACACATTCATGCACACTGTCTCGTCCCCTCACTCTACACCGCCACTCGCTCACGCTAAAATCTGAAATGTGTTCCAGCTCTTCACCCTGCCTTGCTCTTCCCAGTCTGTTCTGTTCTCGTTACTCTCCTCCACTGCTCTCCATGCTGTGTCGGGGGAAGGTGGAAACACTCCATGGTTGGGGTATCGGTAGGCGCGACATGGGCTAAATGGCGAGTTGGAGGGAGTCCCATACATGGGTAATGGTGGGGAGGGAGAAGAGCATGGTGGGGTTTCCTTCCTGGAGATGATGTTGGGGAAGGAGTATGGTCTATTGGAGGTTCCCATATAGCGATAATAGTGGGGAGGAGGAGAGTTTATTAAGGGTCTCGTCTAGGAAGAGACGTGTGTGTGTGTGTGTGTGTGGGTGTGTGTGTGTGTGTGTGTGTGTGTGTGTGTGTGTGTGTGTGTGTGTAGGGGGGGGGGAGGGAGAGGGGTTGAGCCAGTAGAGACCGTACACAATAAGACCTAAATATAAACTCATGGGAGGTAATCAGTTCCCTCGGAGCTCATATATTTTTCCGAGTCTCATTTGGTCAAGAGTTGCATGTCTCTGTTACGCTAATTTATGGAGATTAAACCTTCTTGTTCTGGCTCAACGACGCCGCAGATAGTGAGGCGGACGATATAGGAAATTATCACTGATATTTTGTCAGAAAAATGTTAACAGAAAAGGATGGTGTAGTACGCAGCAGGAACTCTTCCATGCACTTCAGCACATTCGTATATATATATATATATATATATATATATATATATATATATATATATATATATATATGGACACGTGATCATAGGCGCGTACACATACTCATATATATAAATATACACACTCATCCTTACACATACGCACACCTCTGTACGCAGACATACATATAAAAAAGCACCAACATATATACTTAAACACACACACACACACACACACACATACATACATGGGCTGCCATTATGTAGTGTTAGCGTCGATGACCATGATTCACGAACGGCTCTGCCTAAATGCAAGTCCTGAGCGCTACAGTCGGCCCACAGCCAACCTAGTTCTTCATCGTCCCCTCGGGGCTGGTCGATAAATGGGTACCTGGCTTGGGCTGTGTTGTGTGTGTGTGTGTGTGTGTGTGATTATCATTTGTGTGTTACGGGGAAAGAGGTTTACATTGGCGTTGCCTCGTCTCCTACCCTTGTACGTATATATGTCCTATGTCTTTACAACTAAGTAGATGGACAATCCCACCTCTAGTCTGAGCCATGTACCTGTTTACAGATCAGCCCCAAAGGGAGGATGAACACCTGGGTTGAATGTAAGTCGACTGCCACGCCTAGGATTCGAACCCACGCGGGTCCGACCCCGGGATGGCCCGTGGTGACTCATGGTCAGCAATGCTGATCACTACACCGCGCACTAGCGCCTGCCCCTGCGTATGCGTGTGTGTGTGTGTGTGTGTGTTCATGCATAAAAGTAGAAACACAGCACATCATACAAGGCTAAGAAGCACGCAAACAGTATTCACACACAAAGGTGAGCATACAGATATTTGAATACATCTGCAACTCGCACAGAAGCGACGAAGAAAAACCTGCTTGCTAGCCAAAGGAGAACAGAGTAATTACTCATTCAGTTAATGATGATATGAGTGTGTTTGTGGTCACTCTCTCCCACACACGAGTTCCGTATTCTGCGAGTGGTCATACGCTTACTCCCACGCACGAGTTCCGTGTTCCGTGTGTGTGTGTGTGTGTGTGTGTGTGGTCACTCCTACGCGCAAGTTCCTTGTTTTGTGGATCTGCTTGTACCGTAACTCTCACGAAGGGGTTTCTTGGTCTGTGAGTGTGCTTGTAGTTGTTCCTACGTGCACGCACGAGTTCCGTGTTCTGAGTGTTCGTGTGGTCATCTCCAACGCAGAAGTTCCGTGTATCGGCTTGCTGTTCCCAAATGTAGGAAATTAACATCATTATCTTCAGAAATGAAGGATGATATTGTAGCAGCGAAACTGATGAATCACTTACTATATTATCGTGCCAAGTGGCGAATTACTGCCGCTACTGGTGATGTGTGGGCTGGAGACGGATGTCATGGTTGGTGTCGTGTCTAATTGCTGTAGATATAACTGGAGCAACATTGGCAACTCTGCAGGAGCCTCTCCTTTGTAGTGAGACTGTGGTCTACACGATCGAAGTACTACTTATTGTAGTGGAGTAGGAGATCCTTGATTATCTATCTATCTATCTATCTATCTATCTATCTATATCTATCTATCTACCTATCTATCTATCTATCTATCTATCTATCTATCTATCTATATATATATATATATATATATATATATATTGTGTGTTTATGAACCATTAACTCGATTCCCGTGTATCGGAGGCGGAGCAGCACAAGCAGCCTCGCCGTTCATTCATCTCAGCCATACCGCGCGAAGAAGGAAAGATATTCTCCCACATTACCGAGTCGCTTCTAAATTACCCACTGTGTACATGAACTTGAGTCGACACGTGAGACCTACGTTACCATTCACAGCTCCTCCCTCGCCTTCATCTTGATTCCACTCAACACCCTCAGAATACCACCACTTGGTTCCTCCACCTGAATTACTCCCACAGCAACGATACCTACTCCTCCACCTGAAGTACCCCCAAAACACGTCTCTACTCCACCCTCCACCTCCCCGGGCACCTTCACCTAAGCACTACTCGACGGGAAAACTAGTTCTGCATATCTTGCTCCTCTTCTGTCTCTTCCCTTCTTATCTTCAGGTGTAAGTCATAAATATCCCTCACCAACCTCTCATCTGCCGCACGTTCTACGTGACCGTACCATCAGGCATTAGTTGATTCGTTCTTCTTGATGACTTACTCACTAAACATACCTTTTACTCACCTCCCTTATTGACATTAACCTCTCTTTTCCGTATAAACCTCCATTCAACATACACACCTCCCTTCTTCATAAAGACTACTTTCTTTTCTTTTTTTTTGTAAGTCTTTAGGGGCGTGTGTGGAAGTGGAATATTTACGAGGTCTGGTACTGTCTGCGGTTCGATCTGTCGAACCTATTCATTCGCTGGAATTCCAAGTTGAGCTGGAGTCTACTGTGAAGGTATTTCATATTTCAGTCATGTTTTTTCGCCTCTTACTTCCAACACGAAGAAGAAAATCTTTGCAGCTTTTGATCCTGTAATGCAAAATGGAAGAACATCACACGAACCTGAGCATGTAAGCTTCAATCCCCTTTGATAATAATCGTATAACTGATACAGTTCCTGATTTTCCGAAGAATATGCTGAGAATATTGAGTACGGGCGGAAGGTATTTCCCGGTAGTTTAGTAGATGAAGTAATAGATTGAACACAGCAGGGGAGAGAGTGAACTCTGACCTTCGGGAGCTGTGTGAGCGCCGTCTATGTATAATTCCGTGGCTGTTGAACGCCATACGTCCAGCGAGGGCTGAACAGTTTACGAATCATTGATGATGGAGTAGAAATGTTGACCTGAAACACTATACCTTTATTCTGTTTAACGGATCTCTATTTTCCCAATGGGTACGGGAGGGTACTGGAGGGGCTATAGGACTGGAGGGAGAGAAGGGGAGTACAGGAGGGTACCGGAGGTACTGGAGGGTCTGGAGGCACTGATATCAGAGGTACTGCGGGGACTACAAGTACTGGAGGGATGCAGCTGCTGCGGGGCTGTTGGAACTGGAGGCAGTGAAGGGACTGGAGGAGCAGCAGGAGCTGGAGGGACTGCAAGGATTGGATATACTGGAGAGACTGTAGGTGCTGGAAGGGATGGAGGTACTATAGGCACTGGAGGACTGTCCACAAGGTAGATGTTCCACAACGAGAAGGACAATCTTTTACTGGTAAGTAAAAACAATATCCTTGGTCATTGGTAATTCTGTAGGCTTGGTCTCGGCAATAACTGAGTCTTCTGTTCATCATTTGTTCCAGGATTTTGCTGATATGTCAGACCAAAGGCAGTTGGGTAATATGGCCTCGTGCGCGATGGATTCATGATTGATCTTATAAAAGGTAAAATGTAATTAGCGTCTATGTCGCCGGTGCCTGCAGTTCAGATATTGCTCCAGGAAGTTTAGGAAACTGTTAGAAATATTAGATAAGCTTCTAAATAGACGTCTTTTAAATGCATATAGTTAATCATGTCGTAAAGATGAAGAAAATGCTGTCTTAATTTCACTCGTTGTAGCATTAGTATCTCAATCAGGTTTAAGTTGTTCATATCCTTCATTTATTCCTTACTTAATTTCTTAGTCCTATAGATATTTGACAAGTATTCTTGAATTAGCTTATTTCCATACGATTATTCCTAAGAACGCGAGCACAGTATCTTGTGAATGCCTGTACCAGTGGCAGTATGTCTAGAAAATGCGAACATAACATCACAGGATATGATCTATTTCTGTCATTAGTCACTCGTAACATATTCCAGCGTCTCCTGGGTAGTTGGGATAGTGTCAGGTAAGGGCAATATTGGTGACAGATATAACAGTCGTTATTGCAATATCCTTTAGGCACTTATTTTCATGTTACCTTCATGCATGCATCTAGCCATAATGCTGTGACATGAGACTGTTTCTCATTCCACGAAAGTTTAGGGGAAATTCTGCACTCAGTCTTAGAGGAAAACATAAGACCCGATAAATTCCACCGGGAATCCACTCATGACGTGAGGCCTCACGATTGTAGAACTCCTTTTCTATGCCATATAAAAAGATAATTAAACACTCTCTCTCTCTCTCTCTCTCTCACACACACACATATTGCCATATAAAAAGATAATTAAACACTAACTCTCTCTCTCTCTCTCTCTCACACATACACATACACACACACACATATATACACACACACACACACACACACACACACAAAGAAAGGAGGATAAAGGGAAAAATAAAGGATTATCAGTAGAGCTCCCAGAGGCTGAAGAATTTATTAGAAATTACAGACAAACAGGATCAGAAGTTAATACAGCTGGAAGAGCAGCTAAGTGGTTGAGAAGTCAACTCAAAGAATATGAAAAGTGTCATCAGGTGGTGGAGGAAGTGAGGGACTTGATGAAGGGCATGAACAAAGAATCAATTCAGTTAAAAGGATGTGACTAGAAGAAGAACGAGGCAATGAATGAAAAGCAAAATGAGTCGGAAGGGTCTTCTTTGGGTGTCCAACAAAAGCAGAGGCCCATAACACAGGAGCTCAGAGACCATAAATAATATAAGGACACGAGAACTAAAGCTGCAGAAGAAAAAAAATATATGCTCCGTTAGACAGAATTCGGAAATATTCAGGGTCCAGCAGGTGCAAGGGTGAAAAAAAGTATAGAGTATACAAGATCAATGATTCTTGGGGAAGAAAAAAAATGTATTCTGAAGTTAATCAGAAACATGGTAGGCGATGGGTTAACAATGACTTGTAAGGACAGGCTAGAGGTAATAAGGAAGCCTACAATGGAGGACAGAACAGTAGCGTGTGTCCTGATCACAGCCTGTAAGTTTTCAACCCAGAATGATGACAAAGACAGCGAACTGCTCTTCAGAATATGAAAGAGACAGAAAAGCCAGAGGAAACAATATGAAATTATGCTAAACACCTTTGATTAAGACGTAAAGGAAGTATTTTTGTAATACGACTGAGTTCGATGACTGGAATACAGTGAATATGGAAACAATAAATGCAGACAGCAAGGAAAAGTTTTGCGATAGTTGAGAAGGTTCAATTGATGGGGCTGTCCATTGTAAAACTCACTTCTCGCACCGGAGAAACAGATAATTACAGATAGGTAATTCTATACACATATTCACACAATCAAAGAAACACAAATCTCTCACTATTGAGAAATAGACTGGGACATTTAGGATCTAGAAAGGCACAAGATTCGAGGAGACACAGGCTCCTCGAGTGTTTATAAGAAAATTTTTTCCAGCAACATATCTCGTAACACACTTGGGTCAGAGGCACCGACAGTCTATCATCAGCAGTGGAGGGATCCAACCTTACCATACACAGTGGAAAGAATCCTTGCTTGGGAAAGACGACAATGTTGTAATAAAGATGGTATACGTTTTGAGAGAGACTGTGCCTAAAGACATCCAGACGCCAATAATGAAAGGTATAAGGAGGATAAGTATGATAATCTGAATGGCCTCTTTCGAAACACAGTCTTTGCAGCTGAATATCCAACACTGGGAATAGAACTCCGTGACGGCGTGACCCTGCGACAGTCTATAACGACAGACGATAATAACTGGCATCGACAGCATGGGAAAGGCATTGGACGTTAATTATAATAAAAGATTCTTTTAGCAAAAGATGTTTACAGTTAGCAAGATAGGAGCGATAAATTGTGGGAAAGACATAAACCAAATGATGTTGGAAAAGAACAGCAAAACACGAAATGAATTGATGAAATAAACAGCAACAGCAGTGGCAACAGAGGCAGATGGTATGACGACAGCAGCAGCAGTTGAGAGCTGATAAGTACCCAGCAACAGAGGCATCAGACGACAGGGAGGAGCGCAGTGTCAGCTGGATGAGTATGGGAAAGCTGTTGTACTCCTGACCCTCAACAGCTGACACTTGACCATTCTTAAACAGAGAGAGAGAGAGAGAGAGAGAGAGAGAGAGAGAGAGAGAGAGAGAGAGAGAGAGAGAGAGAGAGAGAGA
>JAYMFT010415276.1:0-17973 GCA_038088735.1 Panulirus argus | reverse complement strand
GAGCCGTAGGTCCAACACCCACAACCCCACGAGCCGTAGGTCCAACACCCACAACCCCACGAGCCGTAGGTCCAACATCCACAACCCCACGAGCCGTAACTTCAATACCCATAACCCCACGAGCCGTAACTTCAATACCCACAACCTCATGAGCCGTAGGTCTAACACCCACAACCCCAAGAACCGTAAGTCCAACATCCACAACCCCACGAGCCGTAACTTCAATACCCATAACTCCACGAGCCGTAACTCCAACAACTACAACCCTACAAGCCGTAACTCCGACATCCACAACCCCACGTGCCATAACTCCAACACCCACAACCCCACGAGCTGTTACTTCAATACCCAAAACTCCAAAAGCAGTAAGTTCAACATCCACAACCCCACGAGCCGTAACTCCAACATCCACAACCCCATGAGCCGTAGGTCCAACATCCACAACCCCACGAGCCGTAACTCCAACATCCATAACCCTAAGAGCCGTAACTCCAACATCCACAACCCCACGAGCCGTAACTCCAACATCCACAACCCCACGAGCAGTAACTCCAACTTCCACAACCCAACGAGCTGTAACGCCAACATCCACAACCCCAAACCTCATGAACTGCATCTCTAACACCCACAACCCAAAGAGATGCAGCTTCAACACCCATAACCCCGTGAGTCATAAGACTAACCCTCATAAACCCAAGAGCATTAACACCAACTGTCACAACCCCACGACTTTTTAGCAACAACTTACACAAACCCAAGATCTTTAGCAACAACCCTCACAAAGCTACAAATCTTCATTCCAACCCTAGCAACTCTCACAACCCCACCACTAACCCATAAAAAACCTACCAGCCTTGAGTCCACTCATCACAATCCTACGAGCTTTAACACAAACCCCCACAACCCCACCATCCTTAACCCCAGCCTTTACAACTCAAAGTCAAACTCATCTCCAACCCTCACAACCCCATGAATCTTAAAACCAACCCTCGCAACCCCATCAACCTAAACTCCAACCCTCACAACCCCATCAGCTTCAAAACCAACCCTTACAACCCTAACAACCTCATGAACCTTAAAACCAACCTTCGTGAACCCACCAGCCCTATAACAACCAACCCCCTCAACCCCAAACCCTATAGTCCCATGAACCACAACCCTAACCCTCACAACACCAGGAACCTTAACACCAATTCTCACAACACCACGAGAAAACACCAACTTTTACAACCCTCGGGACAACACACAACCCCACGTGACAACAGAACCCCTCGCAACCCCATAACCCGGAACTCCAACACCAACCATTCTACAACCCGTAGCACCAAACGGTGTCCCTAATAGAGCATAACCAACCCTGGCGGTAGTTTTGAGAGAGACAGAGAGCCAGCAGCGTCCCTAGTAGGCACCAGCACGTGACGGACTACCAGCTGTGCCGCCTGTGCGAGAGAAACCTCGCCCAGCAGGAGAACGCGACACGTGTACCATGGTCCGTCGTCCACCGAGCCGTGGCCGTTACGCCGGGAAGTACGTACGTACTCCCAGGCTGGTCTGACGCCCCGGCCAGAAAAACTTCCCCCCGCTCCGCCGACCCACTTTATGAGCCACACGAACACCAACACCACAACACACACTGCCAACCGGTGGCATCGACAGCAACGCGCAACTCTCACGTTCGTCTCCTGCCACGAACGTCCGAGAAATCTCAAACAAATACTAGCGAGAGCCATAGAGCACTGTTTACGGTAATATTATGGTGGAGACATAAACGAATCAGATCACGACAGAGAAAGAATATTTCGGAGGCTAACAAACTTTCTAAGGGGAAAGAGGCGACGTTGATATGAGGTAAATGTTCTAAAATCCCCAGAGGTCTGCCACATGGCCCTTGGAGGGGTCTCCGACCAGGCCTTTGGAGGCGTCTACCACCACATCCATGAGGGGTAACCATCAGGCCCTAAAGAGATCACCACCTGGCTATGGAAGGGTCACCACCTGCGTCTGGAGGGGTCACCACGAAGCCCCGGAAGAATCTTCCCCTAATCCCAGGGGGGTCATCACTAGGCCCTGGAGGAGTCGCTAGATGTGTGCAGATACACGAGACAAACCTCTTGAGATTCTGTTCCAGATATCGGTGGGGAAGGGGGCTAAGTGCCAAAGGAATGGAAAGGGTCAAACCGAATACCTAACAGAGAGAGCAGGAAGAAGCTCTGATCTACAAACTGAACTGAACTGAATGGATGGCTTTCTAAAGAGAAGAAATTAGCTAAGTGACAGACAGCATAATCTTCTGGGAAAAGAAGTAATGTGTAACGAACCTCCTAGATTTCTGCGAGAGAGAGTACTGTCAGACAAAAGGGAAGGTTTATTGGAATGTCTGTATAAGGACTTCCATACAACTTGATAGATTATCTTAATGGAAGGGAATAAAGGAAGCTTGTTAGAGGAGCCTTCTCAAATTTGGTGGGGGCAACCAGTGGAGTGCCCCAGGGTTCTGTTTTGGGACAACTACTCTACTTGATCTATGTAAAAGACTTATCAGATGGTATGGACTCCTACTTGCACTAGTATACAGATCATTAAAAGGTCAAGGAAGTGAAAAACCTGGAGGATTGCATCAACTTACCAGGGAACCTTGACAGACTTCAAAGTTGGTGAGAAACATGGTCGATGAAGTTCATACCGAGCAAATGTATATAAACAAGGACGAGTAACAGCGAAAGAAGACCTCGATATAATTATCATCAAATACAAAATACGCTGCAGGAGTCTGTGTGAGAAACACTCGGTAGTCGAAATCGACCCTAGGCTGTCACCAGAGTTCTTCCTTAGAAAAACAGATAAGGAGACAAACTCTGTAAACAAATATTAGAATTGCACTCAAGTTTATGGATAAGCAAATATTCAGCAAGCTGTTCACATCCTACAATGGGTGAAAAGTAAAACATATTTCTCAAGCTTGGTCACCGTACCTTTGGGCACCGTAACTAAAGAGGTAGCTAAAAGAGACGGTCCAGAAGCAACAAGATAGTACCAGACCTGAGAGCTGAGTTACAGGGAAAAGCTAGCGGCACTGAATCTACTCAACCTGGAAGAGAAGTGAGATGTGACCTGATCATAACCTTTAAGGTTTTAAAAAAGAATCATGATGTGGACAGCGAACAGTTCTTGCAGAGATGTAGGAATACAACTACGACAGGACGCAGTATGTAATTCCGAAAAAAAAAAAAACGTGAAAAAGTACATTTATAGTGTATAAGAGGTGGTTGATTGGAATAAAATGACTGAAGACATAACTAATGCAGAGAATTTACAAAGATAAAAGAAACTGCATGATACGTAGTAGTCGGTAAGCAACCACCGACCAGGAAGGTATATCATCGGTACTACCCGTCTGGGTATCGGGAGGGTCATTGATGGCTGCGTAGTGAGCCAGCACTTCAGTAGTTGTCAAGCTGCACTCCTTTGACAAAGGCAGCTGTCTTTTTCATCTGTCTCACCCACACGTATACTGCTGGTATTCTGTCCACAAACATACAATCTCTCCTTGTCACACATAACACATGACAACACTTAAGACACGCAACTCATTGTTCCTAACTCTAGATTTTAATGTTGTGAGTGCTATGCGTTAGCCCTGCCTTTTGGCGGCTAAATGTTATGAGCAACAGATAGAAGTAGTAGGTAAGGACATTAGAAAGGAGCATTTGGTAGAAGTACTAGGTAGGAACATTAGCTGGGATCATGAGGTTGGAGCGTCTGAAAACGCTCCGCGAGAGTTGCCCTCTGCCAGACGCCCGTTAAGGGTGAGGCACTAAAGACTAAGAAGCGGCACTGGAGTTCACCAGTTATGGAGACTCTTTTGCCGTGGCCACCCCCTCGAGGGAGTCCCCAAAGGGAACAGGCGTCAGAGATATAGACAACTGAATGATAGCAGAAAATTTTCAAGAGATGGGACACTACGAGTGTAAAACTATAATACAAGTAGGCAACTACACACACACACACACAAGTATAATACGAATGTAATCTAGAAGGAAATAAGTTGCTGGTATCTGAGTGTGAGATGGACGTGGCAGTCAACATCGTACCTGACTTATCAGAGAGCTCCAGCTCAGAACAACGGCAAAGGAGACCAACTGCCGGCTGGCAAATTTTAAAACTTTTTAAGAGCATGGATAAGCAAAGGTTCGGCAAACCGTTCACTAAGTACATCAGATCAAAGGTAGAAAATGTTCCTCAAGTTTGATCATCGCACTTAAAGAAACACAAGAATTAAGATACTGAGGTCAAGACAGGGGCAACAAAGATGGCGAATTACAGCGAAAGGTTAGAAGCCATAATGTTAACTAATATGGAAGAAAGGAAAGTCTGAGGTGACCTGATCACAACCTTCATGTTTCTGTACCAGGCGAATTCCTGGTGAAGTCTTCCAGGGCTTTCACCTAGGCTGGGTCCAGGCTGCTGGATTGGGTCGTTGGTCGACCAAGCTGTTGGAGGCTGCAGCCTTTAGGCCTACATATCCCCCACAGCCTAGCTGCTCTGGAACACTTTATAGGTACTTGTCCAATGCTCACTTGAACTTCTCTACGGTGCATCCCATACAGTTTCCGATCGCGGCTGACAAGGAGGCGAGTCTTGGGCCCCGGATGTTTAAGGTGTTCTCTTTTTTGTGCATATTGCACCTTTGGATTTCAGGAGGTCGTATTTAACATTCTTCCATGCCTGTCGTGCCAGAAAGATGTTATCTCCGAATGTAAGGTGGGAACAATGCCTTCTAGGATTTTCCAAGTACGGATGATGATATACCTCCCCCGTCTGCGTTGTTGGGTGTATGGTCTCAGAGATCTCAGCCGCTCTAATCCAGTCGTATGATCTCAAGAGCGACGAGTTCTTCAAAAAATGCAAAGACAGAGCAACCAGAGTCAATTGTTAGAAACTTAACGAAAAACTTGTTTGAAAAGAAGTAAAGAAGTACTTTTTACAGAATGAGAATAATGGATGAATGGTCTAAGACAAGTCATGACACAGTGATTACTGAAAATACTGTACAAACACGTAAATACGTAAATACGTACACAGGAGAAAACGTCTTCAGGATACAACCTTTCAAGAGTAAAGGCCCCTGAATGCAGACGATACAATCTGAAGGGAAGATGGGCCCTGAGAGGAACATTGTAAGGGGTACCCACCCACCCTGGAGTGTCGGCAGACTGTCTACACCAAGGTCAGCAGTGGACGTCACGGTGCAACGGGGTGTGGTTCACGGCCCAGGGAACACTGGCGGTCATGATGGTAATTTAGATGACGAAGATAAATAACAGACTGTGGCCGACTGGCGGGGGGAAGGAGTCAAGCGACAGGTGTAGAGAGGGAAGTAAGGATGGCCTCAAGCGTTCATGTAGAACGTTTGCATGCCGGACTTACTTTCCACCCTTCACCTAATGCCTGTCTCACTCCCTCCACCGTTCGACCTGTGATACTATAGTGAACAAGAGTTCCGACTTCTTTCTTTACAGAGGAAGAGGCTCAAAACCTTTCTTCTCTAGAGCATCCAGCAGCAGTAATTACATCAGAACATGTTTTGTAGTCATCCTTTCTAACAAAGTTCTCATATCAGTAAGCTCTTTTGAGTTATTTTCCATCGAGGTGACGTACAGGTAGGTGGGGAGGAGAACTCACTACCTTGTCCATGAAGGGTGGCAAACACTGAATCTGACCTCTTACTGAAGACTTCGTCACAGACTAATCAGGTCCTCTGGTGCATGTCCTTCCCTCGTACATTCACATTTTCTTCCTCGGCTCCAATACACCTACACGACCACGGTCATCGCCAGTCGCTCTCTGACCCATCATCGACCACAACCTTTGCACTGCAAAACCTACTGTCTCCCCCTCACTAACCCTTGATGTTCTTCACGTAATCTTCAACTCCTTCCCTCACTCATGCCTATTCTCCTTTCAGCTGCCACTTTCCTTACCCCTTATCCACTGGCCTTCCCGCTCTCTCCTTGCCCGTGGCCACTTTCCATCATTCCTCGGCCGCTCTCCAGCCATCCATCAACGTTACATTGATTCAATCAATTAACCCGAGTTCACTACCGCTCCAATCGTCCTCAATGTGACTCGTCTAAGACCATAAATCAGTTGAGGTAAAAAGAATCAACAACAGGAGGATAACAAGCATGAAGGCGAAACGTGATACACAAGGCACGTGAGGGTACGAGTCCCCCTCCGACACCCCACACCTTCCACTGAGGTGGTCGTGCTAAGCTGCAGTAAACTGGCCCTCTACCGTCTACCTCGATACGTGAGGACCCCTCCTGACACCTCCCCGGTGGCAGGGCTAATTACGCCACCCCTCACCCACCCCCGGGGGACGGCTCGGCACGCCAGACCATACCGGCCCTGCTGTAGATCCCATCACACCACAACCTTACGAGGGTCACACTCTGGGTAGCCAAGACCTGCTGCCCTAACCACTACCCTACGAGGGCTACACTCAGGAGGCCCTGAACAGTAGGCTACTACAGCAGCCCTAAGGGGATATCCCTCACTTCAACTGCCCAATATTGTAGCTGGATCTCGCGAAATCCAAGTGGACTTGACCACCACGGACCCGGGTCGACATGACCATGGTGAGCGGGGATGAGCCTGGCTACAGCGGCCAGGGTAAGGCGTGAACCCTCCCGGCCCTTACGTAGAAGAGGGATGAACCTGGCTACAACGGCCAGGGAGGGGCTTATACCTACCTGACCTTTATGTAGAAGTCGTAGCCAACTACACCCACTAAGTGCTGGACTCGTTCTACTAAGCTTAATAACAGTGCTGAGTAAAATGACTCCTTAAATTACAGAAATCTTAATGCTTAGATGCCTTCCGTGCGTTACCACCAAGTGCTTCCTTACTCGCCCGTCACGTCACGTCGCGTTAGCACTGTACTGACCTTCACGTCACGTTACCACAATGATGATCATCACATCACACCATCAAAAACACAGTACTGACCGTCACGTCATGTCATCACGACGCTGTACTAACCGTCACGTGACATCACAACACAGTACCAACCGTCACATCAAGTCATCACAACATAATACTGACCGTCATGTCATCACAACAATGTAATAAACGTCACACACCATCATCACAATATACTACTGATCATTACGTCACATCAAAACACTGATCTAACAGTTGCATAACATCCTTATAACACAGCATTGATCGTTACGTCATGACGTCACAACAATGTACTGACCGTTGCATAACATCAAAACACAGCCCTGACCGTCACCTTAAGGCATCAAAACATTGTACTAAACCGTCATGTCACACCACATCATACTAACCGTCACGTCACGTCATCATATCACTGTAATACCTGTCACATCACACCATAACAACACAGCACTGACCGTAGGCACATCATAACTAACCCTAACGTCATCACAACACTCTACTAAGCGTCACATCACAACACATACTGTCCGTCACATCACGTCATCATGACACAGTACTGAATGTCGTCATATCACATCATAAAATCACAGTGCTGACCGTCATCACCTCATAACTGACTTATTCGTCACATAACACAGCGATGATCGTCGTCACATGACATCATAAAAACACAATACTGTTGGTCGTAACATCATCACAACACAATATTTACCGTCACGTTACGTCATGACAACAAGGTACTATCAGCCACATCACACCATAACAACACAGTACCGGCCGTCGTCACATCATAACTGACCCTGGCTTCATCACGACACCGTATTAACCGTCACATCACAACACAGTACTGACCGTCACAACATCACAACATAGTACTGACCGCCAGGTCATCACGACACTGTACTAAACGTAACATATCATCACAATATACTACTTCCCGTCACGTCACATCATAACTCTGACCTAAGCGTTGAACATCATCATAAAAACACGTTCTGACCGTCACGTCACGTCATCACAACACTGTACTGATAGTACTAACCATCGCGTTACATCTTCACAACGCAGTTCTGACCGTCACGTCACATCAAACTATACTGGCCATTACGGCACATCACACTATACTGACCGTCGTATCATCCCTACACTTTACTGCCTGGGTCACATCATCATAACACAGCAATGATCGTCATGTCGTCACAACACTGAATGACGCTGAACCAAATCTGTTTTCTCTTGATGTAAATGTATAATTTTAGCTACTGTACTTTTACACTTTTAAAATGTTATTTTTTCTGACTTGTGTATGAGGCTGAATGTGTAGTATAGCAAGGCTCTGGATCCAAAAAGAGTTTCAATATGTGTTATGCAATACAAACTGACTAAATAAATTCTATTTATTATCATTATTATTATTATCATTATTATTATTATTATTATTATTATTATTACTGCTACTATTGTTACAATTATTATTATCATTATTATTATCATTATCATTACTACTACTATTATTATTATTATTATCATTATCAATCACATCACTGTATTTACCGTCACAGCACGTCACCACAACACTGTATTAACCGTCACAGCACGTCTTCACAACACAGTACTGACCTTTACGTCACGTCATCACACTAACAATCGTCACATCATGCCATCAGTGACCGTCACATCACAAGACAGTATTGACCGTCACGTCACGTCACCACAACACTCTACTAAACATCACAGCATGTGCTACCCTCAACACTATACCGACCGACACATCACTACCACAACACTGTACTCACCATCACGTCATCTCACTATGCTGACCGTCCAGTCACGTCATCACAAGTACTACTCGTAAGCACTACTCGTCAGCGCATGCCACATTTTCTGCTTCCCATTTTTATACTCGTTCCCTTCACACCCATTTTCTATATAAACCACATTTTCTTTTCCTACCAAAAGCTATGACCCGTCCCCTTTCCACACAGCAGGTTTCCCACAGCCTGGAAAACTTGTAGTTATCATCCTGTCTTTCCTCATTTCCTCCTCGAGCCTGGCAGCGGCATTAATCTCCCTTCCCGCCAAGACCAGGCAGTGCGTTAATCAATGTGCCTGTGAGCGCTACATGAAGGTTATTATGGTTGGTGCAGGGGCGTGTGAGGTGGTCGGTCGGTCGGGTGGTGAGGCAGCAGCAGCAGCAGCAGACTAGTGGGAGGAAGAAGAGGAGGAGGGCGGCGACCAAGGCCCCTCCCTCCCTCACCATGGCCGAGAGGGACGAGTTCGGTCGCCTCAAGCTGCCCCGCGACGAGTACGTGCCCTTCCAGAGGGTCCTCAACAGGTCCAACCGCAGGTGCGTAAGTCACTCCCACGATACTCACTGGCGTCAGGAAAAGTCGTGCTCTCTTCTGGTACCACCTGAGGCGATGAGGTCGTTGCGGGTTGGTGCAGCAGGTGTTTGTCTAGGTCGTCCGGTGGGCGGCCCGCGTGACACCTAACTCCAAAAACGAATTACCCCGAACTTAATTCATGATAATTAACCTTTTGAGAAGTTATAACACGTAAATTACCACCTACGGTAACATTAACCTCGGAATTTTAAGAGTTAAGGTTCCCATTTCATAATATTCATGGATCATCTTGGGTAAATTAACAGAAATTCACCCGGACTGTTACCATTGTAATATACCAAGCACAGCCTATTGTCGTCCATAACATATTTTTCACCTCTAATGATACAGGCGACCCATCCTGGGCTGACGTCTCTTGAACCATACTCTGGGCAATACCTTCATCCGTCCATAAGAATCACTGTAATAATAATCATAACTCTGTACTGAGCTCTCGAAATAGAGATGTAGTCCACGGAGTGGTAACGACAAGCGAGTCGCTAAAACATTACACTGCAAACCGTGTACGTAACCCAGTACCTGCCCTGCACTGTACCAAAGGTCCCCAGGAGCTGTGACGCTAATGGTAACACGAAAACAAACTCCCGCTACACAAATACAGGCTCTCCGCTACCGCCTCTTTCACCATCATAGTACTAGCGTTTGAAATTAATATATTCAGTTTTACAACTAAACCTTTATGGATATTCAAGCGAATTCTTCATTCTTTTCTGAGGTTTCAAGTCAAGGTAGGAACACAAAGGAGCGCAAACAGCAACAGACTACTGGATCCTTTCAAGTATCTTCGTGGTATTTGTGAAACATCAAAATCATAAAGCTAACACAGATGCCTCAAAAGAGAAATACCTGTAGGCTACGGAGGTGCAAATGTCGTCAGTCGTGGACTTGGAGCGAGGTATTTGTCAAGTCTCCTCCTGAACACATCTATCGTGATGCTTTCTACCACTACTATTGGCAAATCCATCACTAAGTTAACAGTCCCATTGAAGAAAAAGTCCTTCGTCTCATTCGAAGAAAAAAACGTTTTGCCACGAGTTTGTATCCATTACTACGAGCGAAATCGGACATATCTATCCTTGCATTGCACCTTGGATCGAGACCGAAAATCTTTTGTAAATTTGAACATCTTTATTAAAATCACCTCTTACCCATTTCCTTTCCATCAAAGTCGTGTAGCCGACTCTCATGGGATTTGCTTCTCAGTTCGGTAATAATCTTAGTTCCTCGCCGCTATACTCTATTTTGTCTTTATTTTTTTTTTCAAGGAGGGTGACCAAAACTGAACCCAGTATTCAAGGTGGAGATGCACCAGTTAATACTAAAGAGTAAGTATCAGCTTAACCTTGAATCGAATGCCCTAACTATGAAGCCTAGAATTTTGTTCGGCTTTTCTTTTTTCTACATCTAAGCAGCACTGCTTAATTGGCTTTAGGTCATCGGAGATTATTACGCCAAAATCTTTTTCCTCATTCACCTTTTGTCCCTCAAGAGAATTCATACTGTAGCTTGCCTTTTCGTTTCTACTATCGATGTGTATAACTTTGCACTTCCCGATGTCAAAATATCTTTGTCACCTGTGAGTCCAGTCTCGGTCTGTCTATTTCAGCTTGCAGCTGTATATGTTAAATGTTTGTTGTAGCTTTACTTTCCAGCTCATTTCATTTGTGTATACTGAAATCTTACAATGTCATTTACATATGCGAAAAAAAAAATCTGATGCCAAAACTGACCCCTGTGGCACACACTTGTTACGTCCAACCATTCTGAGGTTTGACCGTTCATCACAATACTCTTTCTTTAAGGCCAGTCAATCAACTTTCCAACTACAGAATTACAACTTTATCTACAACTTGTGACAGTCAGTCAGTCAATTCTCTAACCACGGGAGTGCAACTCCCATTTATAATATCCGACAATTTCCGGTAGCATTCTCTGATGCAGGACATGTTGATTATATCATAAAGAAAATCAAGCAAATTTTATTAGACATGCTCTCATTAAGAAAAAAAAAAAATTTCTCATTGGCGAATCATAAAAATATCAAATATCTTGTCTATAATGATGGTGTCCAAAAGTTTAACGACTATGGGCGTCAAGCTAACTGGGCAATAATTACCGGGCAGAGACTCACTACCCTTTCTCTTTTTTATCAAAGTTTGGTAAACTTTTAATTCTCCGGAGCTTTCCCTATAGTAAGTGACAACAAAAAGAGAAGTACACTGCCTACCTATCACTGTTCTCACATAAAACTTACCAAGACCTGCCGTTTTATTCACTTTCATTCTGTTAAAAGCTGACAGTAGTATATTTCGACCGTGCATGTCAACAAGTTGCAAGATGTTCCCCTCTGCCTGCAATGGAACTGAATCTGAAACACTAGCTCTGTATTCAGTTGTAAAAATAGACGAAAACAAATCATCTGACTGTCTTAACGCGTAGTCAAGAAATCGCAGTTATTGGACCGAATGGGTAATGACTCCCTTGCTTCTAATATATCTATAAAATTCTTTAGGATTTCTTTTGCTATTTGCTATACGCTTCGTACGAATGTTTACTTTGTCATATAAGTTTTTACATTTTTCTTCGGGGACTCATGTACTTTATGAAGGTGGTTACAGATGACTTTCTTGTATGGCAATTTCTTGGGTAAAATGCAGTTTTTGCCTTCGCCGTTCCACCAGTAGAGTCAGAATGTTAGGCATGAACAAGTTTCCGGATCATGTGAAGTGTAGGCGGGAGACTTCGCAAGTACCATCACCAGACGACTAACAATTATGGTTGTGTGTTGTGCCGCTGGCGGGCAGCTCCCGGCGAGAGTCCCCCGCAAGCCGGGCCAGCCGCCCTCCGCACAGCCAGTGGGGAGGCTCCAGCAGCCGGGTCTCCCGCAGCCACTCCTACAGCGGCGACGACCTCCAGGCTGACGACGTGACCCGCAGCCTCGGGGGCCTGAGCCTGGACCGCCAGAGGAGGGACGAAAGCCGCAGCCGCGCTGCCACCGGCACCAGGATGCCGTACATCCCGTTCCAGCGAGTCCAGCAGAGGAGGAGGAAGACTTCCCTCCCGCCCACCAACGCTGAATTTCGGCTCCACAACTTGAGGTACGTGTGTCGGCCCACAACGCCTGGGTCTGTGGGTATCAGTTGGCATTTACATCATCAGAAGACGTCTCTGTGACGGGAGGGGTAACGATGGAAGTAACGTAGACATATGGGGTTCCAAGGGTGTTCCTATGGTACGGTTGTCACCAAGGTATTCCTTTACACCGCTTCCCTCACTCCAAAGATGCCTCACCGGCAACCCTCCCTGTTCTCCACACCGGGTACAATGGCACCATTAATAACTAAACTTGGACGATTAAGTAATGAATACAGTGCACGATTCAATCCACCTAATGCCATGATGCCGTCAAACGTATCTGTAACCCATACAATAATATCAACCAGACATTCATGCACCACGAAAATTCCTCCCTCAACGAACACAATTCACACCATGAACTGGAGAGCGCCTGGAACCCGGATTAGGCCCGGAAACACGGCGGACTAATCACATATAACTACTGCCCACACCTTGCCACTGACAAAATGACCCAGCCCTTACCAACTACGGCAGCCTGCCCCCGACCAACTAACTTGGTCACCTCCTACGCTAATTACTTTAAGTACAAGACACTCTAAACTGCTCCTCCCTTATAAAGTCCACAGTTCCTCCCTTATTAAGTCTACAGTTCCTCAACTAATGAACTTATACGACTAAAATACAAAAAACGTCAGAGAAAAAAAAATATTGAACGGAACTGAAAATCTACAGTTCAAGCTAGTTTCAAGTGTGTGATTCCCCGCTTGTTTCACTTCCACCGTCTTGCTAGTTTCATAAGCAAAATTTCACGAGTTGCAAAGTTCCGCCAGTTTCAGCTACAGTTCCCCGCTAGATTCAGTTCTAAAGTCCCGCCAGTTTCAGTCGCAACGTCCGGTCATGGTCATTAAGGCTATTTTCCTCCGCTAATCAGTCGAGGATCAAAACTGCACACTGTAAATCGCATAATTACAGAGTGTAGCGGGAGATAGCAGCCTGCTATCGCCACTAATTACATAAACGTTGCGAGGAAAACGGGTTTAATCCATTCCAGGAAAAACGAAAAGAAAAAATAACAAACTATTGCGAGAACTGTAAGTTGACGATTCAAAGAACCATCCGTAATACATACACGTTAACGACTGAACAAACGAACTTCCTTCTAAACCATTTGCAAAAGAACAGACTTTCTTTGTTAATACCCTAAAAATAGGAAAGAACAGCCTTCCTTAAATCATAAAGAAAAACAAAAGAACAAACTTTGTTCTAAGCATTAAATCTGAAATAAAAAGGCTTTGTTTAAAACCTTACAACGAGAGAACAGATTTTGTTCAAACCCAAAGAAATGACAGAACATTTTTGTTCAAAACCTTACAACGAGAGAACAGATTTTGTTCAAACCCAAAGAAATGACAGAACAGATTTGTTCAAAACCTTGTAAATGAAAGAACATACTGAAAAAAATATAAAGACTACTTTTATCAAACTTTATAAAATTAAAAACCAAATCCTTAAACAAATAGATATCGTTCAAGCCATAAAAAAAAATAGAAAACGGGTTTTGTTCAAGCTCTAACCCAAAGAAAATGAAAGAACAGACTTCCTTCAAACCCCTGAAAAAAAAGGGAGGCTTTTTTTGAAACAAAAAATAAAAAAATAAAAAAGGAAACAGATTTCGTTCAGCGCCTGCAGAATGAAAGAACAATTTTATTTTTTTCAAACTCTAATGAGGGAAAGGAATGACTTCCTTGAAAACTACAAAAAAAAAATGGAAGAACACATTTTCTTCAAACACTAAAAAATGTGAAATAAAAAACGGACTTCCAAAAACAACAGACGGCTTTCATACCCTAGAAAAGTGAAGAGAACGCAAGTCGTTCAGCAGTTCAAACCCTAACAAAATTAATAAAAAGACTTGCCTCCCTCTCACACTTAAACACTATCACTGAATAATATCTCAAAAGACACTTTTCAGTCTTACAAAAGAGGAGAAATATACTTGTACCTCGTAACACAAAAAACAATCATCGCAAGTCGAGTCCACAAAGAACACTCAGTCTAACAACAACGTTGACATAAATTTAGAGGATAATCAAGGGTCTGTTAGCTGACATTGTTTTGATTTTTCTTTCAAAAATGCTGCACTGAATACAGACTTCCCCTCTGCTCGACAATTTGCAAACTAATTATTGGACTTTCCTTGCCACCAACAGTGTATACATCCTCTTAAAATGCAATCTGAACAAACCTAATGCCGGAGAAATTCAGGCGACTGTGTAGAGCGCAAAAGCGACTGTGTGCAGTACAAAGGCGACGGCGACTGAAGGGAGCGTAAAGGCAAATGCGTATAACGTCTGCTGCTCAATACCTGCCTGACGAGGTCTTCCTTCCTAGTTGCTGACACCTGCCTAACCCCTCCAGCACGACCCTCCAACACGACGGCACGACCATCCAACACGACGCTACGACCACTGACCATGACAATGCAACCATCCAGCGCGACCGTGCGACCCTCCTGCACGACGTTACGACCCTCCAGCACGACGGTACGACCTTTGACCATGACAATGCGACCCTCCAGCACGACGCTACGACCCTTGACCAAGACGGTACGATCCTCCAGCACGACGGTATGACCCTTCAGTACGATGGCCTAACTTCTGACCCGACGCTTCAAGCGTCATAACCGGGGGTCGTGCCGCCGGGCCCGTGAGATGCACCGTCGTGTTCAAGGGACGTACCGCTGTGTTCATGGGTCACGTCGTCGTGTTCAAGAGTTGTAGCTTCGTGCTTCGTACCGTTGTGATTAAGAGTCGTACCGTTCCTCTCCAGAGTCGTCCTCTCGTGCTGAAAAAAAAAATGATTTAACAAAACTGATTTGGACAGGAATTTCCTTACGTAAAACATGTGTACATTCTAACTTATTCCAACAAGTTCCTGTTCATATATCTGAAGGAAATAACTTGAACACCCGGTACAAACAGCAAGGGACTTTACTTTTTCCAAGTTACGTAATGTGACATACCGACGAAAATATCTGAGAGCACAGCAACCTCTTAAAGTGAGCTGGCGATCATTCTGAGACATGTCGTTCACTGGCGTATGGATCGTTTTTGTGCTGTGCACATAATTTGCATTTGTTTTAAATGCAAAAAGTAATGACACCAATGTGCAACTGACTGTACCTATACAACACCGTCCATCACTTAACGTCTGGGATCTTCCATAATGCTGGGGTAACATGCTCCCTTTCATTAAATGATTTTATATATCACCCACAAGGTAAAGCTGAGATATCTATCTATAGGTATTTCCTGGGGATTTGTCATCCTAACCTTTTTAAAAGGTATGTATTCTTTTACTTTTCAAACTGTATATCAAATGTCTGGGAAACATTTACGATAATAACACAACATCGAGATTAAAGTCACTCGAATGTGTAAAAATAGGCATAAAATACGTGCATGCTGAATTTTTGTATCACTCTAACTGAAACTGCTTAACACTTGTGCTCTTAAGTATACGAGATGAAGACATGATGTACAACTTTTGTAACGACAGAGAGCCACGGGATAGGAGGTATCGCCGCATCAGGGACAACCCGTCTACGGACACCTTCGACACCGAATACACCGCCAGATACAAGTCACGACAGAACGTCCCGGGCAGGGGCAGGCGAAGGCAAGCGCGCCAGAAAAACGCGTCTCAGCTTACCAGTGTCTTGCGGGACAGGCCAGCCACCAAGCAGCACGGCGACCATACCGCCGCCAGCGGGGAGGACATGGAGAGTGTGCGCACCAGTGACAAGGACGAGAGGAGCGAAGCGGACACAAACGGCGACACGGTAGCAGAAGAAGGGGGCGAGGAGCGAAACCCGTCCACAGAGAGCTGGAGGTCGCAACGCGCATCCAGGTTTTCCGGCGGTTCAAATGATCAAGAGGCCGCGTCCGGCCACGAAGAGAGGGCTCCTTCCAGCTCGTCGGTCAAGTTTCCTAGAATTCAAGCATCTCCACAGACGGGTCCGGATAGCGCAAGGTCTGTCCAGGGCACAGGTGCCGCCCCGCCTAAGATGCCCAATTTGCCCCCTCCTGAAGACCCAAGTTCTGTTTCCCAAAGACCGATGTCGCTCACCCGACTGCAGCCACTGGACTCCTCGCGATGGGTGGAAGGCAAAGGAGCTGGTCGACTTCACTTGTTTTTCCAAACACATCGGCCTTCAGCAGAGGGCGACATCTCTACAAGTCCAGCAACGGAGTCTCCACAGCGAGCCCATCGTCCTGACGTGGCGAACTGGGTCCAGAGTAAAGGGATGAGTCGACTCCGCCAGGATCGGGAGCTCCCGACAATAAACCTCACAGAACATGACCATCCACATTCCCTGCCAACATCCCCCTCACCGCGACCTTCCCTCTCTGGCAACACAGGGAACAATACTTGTGATACAAGGAACACTTCCGCTAACCATACTAGAGAAGCAGGACGTAATCTGTCCCTTTCTATGGGTGGCTCAGAGTTGTACCTGCCGTATATAAGTGTAAACGATCTGAACCCCGAAACAAGAAATATACAAGAAACGAATAAGAAAATGCACAAGAAGACGGCAACAGAGAAGACAGCAGAGGAAGGAGAGAGGCCAAAAACAGCACAACCAAGATTAATCCTGACTCGAGCAGATGATGTGAGCACCAGCGACATCGCCACCCACACAACCACACAGAAGAGGGCCGCGATTAACCACGGTATCCACACCGATGTCAATCTGCAGTTAGAGATGCGTAGGTCGTGTGTGCCTCCACCACGTACCTCCGAGTTATCTAGAAGCAGCAGTCATCAGACAACAGGGAGTCAATCACTACACTCACATGAGGGTTCGTCCCATGTTGACCCATCTCCTACCCCGCAGGTAAATAGTGATCCCAAGATAAAAGCACAGGAACCTAACGCATCAGATCTTCAGCTGAAGTCGGCAGGACAGTATAACAGTCGCTGGCCTTGGGTATCTCTTAACATACAGGAATCAGATTCCTCAAAACTGGGGCGGAATCCACAAGCAACAACCAGACGAGACAACTCTCTGCCCGTCAGGGGAACACACTGCCCGCATTGCAGTGAGAATACCGAGGCGTCATCCCAGGGAAGGAGCTACGAGGTGGCAGAGGTGACCAAGGAGGACGCAATGTGGACGGACCAACAGAACCAGCAAAACACTTCCCGCAAACAAGTCAGCCACCTCGAGCGACCACCTCCACAACATCACTCTGTCCACCACTCGGGATCGTCGACCGTAAGGCCAGGTCGGTACCTCCTAAACTGTTCATTCATCTATCATACATTCCTGCGCTACGAAATGAAGAAATAAAGGTGAGACCTGAAATGTGATCTCCCACTGTTACACTATGTATGTACAGAGCCAGTTAGTCACTGCTATTATCTTAAGCAGGATAATTAAGGCCCTCATATATATATATATATATATATATATATATATATATTATATATATATATATATATATATATATATATATATATA